>CM073774.1:108830685-108962043 GCA_037158775.1 Hetaerina titia
AACATCCCTATCTTGTTCCTACCCTTACCTCGCTTGCCCAACATTCTCCCCTCTATTACCCTCTTTCAACATTCCACTACAGCTCAATACGCCTTTCATCCATTTTTTCCTGCCTCCATAGGATTTCTATCAACAAACCCCTCTCCTCCCCCACCATTTCTAGTACTTCCTCATTTGTTTTCCTTTCGGTCCATTTCACCTTCTCCATTCTCCTCCACACCCACATTTCAAAAGCCTCCAATCTACGTCTATCCTCCTGCTTCAGCGACCACGTTTCCGCGCCGTACATAGCTACGCTCCATATCAGAGTTTTTACGAGTCTTGTCTTAACATCCTACTCAACGTCCCCGTCATCAACTCCCTCCTCCTTGAGAAAGCCTCCTTTCCTAGCGCAATTCTTCTCCTTACGTCCCTACCACTTTGACCGTGTTGGTTAAAAACATTTCAAGATATGTAAACTGTTCTACCTGCTCTATTTTTTCCCCGCCTATTTTAATATTTAGCTTAGCCTTTTTCTTTCTGGAAAATCGCATAACCTTTGTTTTATTAATATTGATTCTCATCCCGTATTTATCGCATTGAACCTCTAATTCACTCAACAATGCTTGCAACCCCTTGGCTGACTGAGCAACTAATGCTTGATCATCAGCAAACCTAACCGATTTTACGAATTCTCCTCCGACTTTCATTCCTACCTCCAGTTCTTCCCATGCCTCTTTAATCATTTCCTCTACATATACGTTGAACAGTACCGGTGACAATGGGCAACCCTGCCTTACACCTCTTCCTAACACTGCCCATCCGGACTCTCCGTTCCCCACTCGCACCTGAGCAGTCTGAGACATGTACAGGTTGCGGATCAGTCTCCTGTCCCTCCATTCCATTCCTATTTTCTGCAACACACGCATTAATTTTTTCCAATTCACTCTATCAAACGCTTTTTCGAAATCTACAAAACAGGCAAAAACGTCCTGATTGTATTCTATATTCCTCTCGACTAGTGATCTCATTACTGCAATGGCTTCACGCGTACCTCTTCCTTTCCTGAACCCAAACTGATCATCCCCTAAGTAATCATTTGCCTTACTCTCTATCCTTTTGTTGATGATCCTGATAATAACTGTAGCTGCGTGGGATATCAAACTTATTGTTCTGTAATCCTCACCTGACGAAGCCTTTGCCTTTTTTGGAATAGGAACTAACACCGATCTCACAAAATCTTCCGGCCAGATTCCTTCCTCATAGATACTACGAATCAGTCCATATATGGCCTTCTTCCCACCTTTCCCTAACCATTTCAACATTTCTACAGGAATATTGTCCACCCCCACAGCCTTATTTGCTTTCATCTCCTTTAATGCCCTTTCTATTTCATCGTCCGAGTATGCCTGGACCTAAGCTATCTTCTTCTACGTCATGTTCCTTTTCTATGTCTAACCTCTTCGGCCTAAGTTCTTTACCATACAGTGTTTCTATATATTAATTCTCTCTTTCTTGGATTTTTCCTGGTTCAACTATTATCTTACCCCATTTATCTTTAACTGTTAGCACAGATCTTGCCTTCTTACTTCCGATAATAACTCAACCTTGCTGTATAGAGCACCAATTTCACCCTTCTTCTGTAAACTTTCCATATCCTCGCATTGCGTTTTCCACCATTCTTCTTTTGCTTTATTTGTGGCCCTTCTCAATTTATTGTTTAACTCTTTGTACTTCATTTTGCCTAAATCTGTGTTTACATTTTTCCATCTTCTTCTCTCATCCATCTTTGCAATCATCTCATCCGTGACCCATGGTTTCCTTATCTTTTTCCCGTTAACAGTTCCTGTTGTGTCTTTAGCGGCTTCCAATATCCCATTTTTCTTCGATAGATCTACATTCCCATTTTTCTTCGATAGTACGCAGTTCTTTATCGTCATCTATCATTTTCTCTACAGCCTCCTGATACTCCTTCCTCGTTTAATTCATTTACTGCTTCCAAATTCCATTTCCTAACCCGCCGCCCTTGCCTTATCTTCTTGAAACGAACATTACATTTCATAAAAACTAAATTGTGGTCAGAGTCCGCATCCGCTCCTGGGAAACGGTGCGAATTTATCACACTGTTCCTAAACCTGTGCCTAACCATAATATAATCTAACTGATACCTTTCTGAGTCACCTGGCATTTTCCATGTATACCTACGCCTTTTGTGGTGTCTATACCATGTGTTAGTGATGACTAACCCCTGTCTCCTGGAGAATTCAATTGCTTTCTACCCGCGTTCATTCCTCGTGCCTAACCCATAGTCTCCCACCTCACCACCATATCTTCCTTCGCCTACCGTCGCATTCCAATCCCCATCACTATCAAATGTTTCCCTGCAGGAACACTCGCGACTATATCCTCTAACTCATCATACATCCTATCGACTTCTTCCTCCTTGTGGTTGCTCGGTGGCATGTATACCTGAATAATGACCATGTTCGTCGGCTCTGCTTTAATCTCTACGAGTAAATTTCTATCTGTCGCTTGCTCTATGTTGACTACGCTTCTTCCTACCCCTTTATTTAAAATTACGGCAACCCCTCGTTGGCTCTCGTCCCCGCCGCTGTATATTACTCTATAATTTTCACTCCAGTAATCCCCGCTATCCTTCCATCTCACCTCGCAGAGGCCTAAAACATCTATGTTACCTCTTTCCATATCTCGCTTAATATTTTCTAATTTGCCTCTCCTCAACATTGTCCTGACGTTCCAGGTTCCTATTCGAATCACTTTCGTCTTCTTCTGAGTCGTCTGTCCTGCTGAAGTTATTTCTTCCCTGCAAGGGTTTCGTGGGATGACGACCGCGGAAGCCTTGCCTCTCCCGCTGCCGGGCACGACAACGCGGCCTCTTGGGCCGAGTCTCGTAGTTGCCAGGACTCATATTATCTATAGTGCCCATCATTATATTCTTGGGAATCAAAATTGAGGTGGTTTCCCGTTGATTCTATAATTGTCACTCCAGTAATCCCTGCTATCCTTCCATCTAACCTCGCGTAGACCTAAAACATCTAATTTACCGCTTTCCATCTCTTGGTTAATATGCTATAATTTGCCTGTCCTCAACATTGTCCTGACGTTCCATGTTCCTATTCTAAATACTTTCGTCTTCTTCTACTTCTTCTGTCCTGCTGCTGTTATTTATATATGTGTGTGTGTTGTGTATACCTATATATATGTTATGTATTATTTGTTATATATATGTATTTATCTATTGTTATATTCATTTATATGCGCAAATACATATTGTAGAGGGAGATTCAGAAACCTGCCATTTATCCTGTCTGCAGGAAGTTTTCGATAATAACAAGTTAAAGGATTCTAAATCAAATAAAAAGGACATTTCTTAATGTCGATCGCCTTTTTGAATGCAATGGGAGAGACCGGCCACAAACAAGGAGTCAAGAGAGATTCACGATTCTCGTCAAACGCTTGAAATTAGGCCCGTCCAATCCAGGAAGCTGAACCAGCAAACTGCAGTACCGGTGTTCGATCGATCCAATTCGACCTAGGAATCGACCGATCAAATTCCTGGCCATCGACTCTCATCCTCCAGAGGCTTCCAACTTGTTTTGGATCCCTCCAACTATCCTTTCTCACCTCTGAGAGAGCGAACTCTTCCCTTTCAATAAATTTCGTGGCGTCATCATCCGGGCATGCAGGGTTTGAGAATGGGGAGGGGTGAGGGGGATGGATGAGAGGGTGGGCGGAAAACGGTTGCTTGATTAAAAACGAGTTCGGGCCTCAAACCCCCCGCTTCATCGGTTGCGGGGGCAGATGTGTTCCTCTCGAGGGAGGATCGGAGCTTGATGTTGCGCGCACGTGTTATATTAGGGATGCAAGGTGAGGGGGCTCGGAGCTTCTGGCGGAAGAAAACTATTATCGGAAAAGCGAAGAGGGAATTACCTTGGCAGATTCGGAGGGGAATGTGCGGGCGGGAGATATGGCTCTAATATTGTCCGTGGGGTTAAATATTGTTGGACGAGAGGTTCGGCTGGCCGTCTGCGTAGTTGACTGACTTCCTGCCCTGAGGGAATGGGCTCCATTCTCTTAAGTAGACTGTCATTCCTACCTCCAGTTTTTCCCATGCCTCTTTAATCATTTCCTCCACATATACGTTGAGAAGCACCGGTGACAATGGGCAACCCTGCCTTACCCCTCTTCCTAACACTGCCCATCCGGACTCCCCGTTCCCTACTCGCACCTGAGCAGTCTGAGACATGCAAAGGTTGCAGACTAGTCTCCGGTCTCTCCAACCTATTCCTATTTTCTGCAAAACGTTCAATAGTTCTACCTATTTTACTCTCAAATACTCTCTCAAAATCTACGAAAGAGACACCCTAATTTTATTCTCTGCTCCTCTCTTATTTCTCTTTGCTGCAATACCATCTCGCGTGCCTCTCCCCTTCCTAAACTCAAACAGATCATTAGTATTAATTTACCACATCTCCATCCCATTATTGAAGATCCTGAGAACCACTTTAGTTGCGTGCTATAATTGAGTTATAGCTCTTTAGTCCTCACATATGGCTGCCATTCCGTTTTTGAGATTAGAATTAAAACTAATCTGATGAAATCTACCAACAAAATCCGCCCTTATGAATTCTTCAAATAAGTCCATAAAAACTCTAACACCCAGGACATTTTAAGATTTAAATAGTTCCATGGGAATGGCGTCCACCCCCATGGCCTTATTTGAGTTCAATTCCCTTAATGATCTTTCTCTTTCGGCATCAAGTTAGCCAAGAAAAACCTATACTCATCTACGTTATACTCTTTTTCTATATATAACCTTGATAGCCTAATGCTTTTAGCATGCAATTTTTCTGTATAATCCTTCCATTTCTCCTGGTTTATTTCTGGTTCAAATTATATTTTTCCTGACTTATCTTTGATTGTTTACTACGATCTTTCTTTTGTCATTCCTGGCAGAGTTTCAGCCTTTCTGTATAGTTTACAAATTTCACCATTCCTTTAAAATATTACCTTGTCGTGGTGGAAGGGCTTGTGTGTTCCGATGACCCCTAGAGCTGTGCTGGCGGGAGTAAATATAATTGCTCCTGGTAGGGTCACCCATGCCAGATAGGTCGAAGGTTAGGAGCCAAATGAAAGGTTGTCCACGCAGCGTCTGTTCCTCAGTGAGGCGGCTGCAGAGGCGTCTCACCCCAGTGGAGCGGCCATTAAGTGATGGTGTCACACTACTGGAAAAATACTACTGAGGAAGGAATCGAGAAACCACCTCAATTATGATTCCCAAGAATGTGATGATGGGCACTATAGAGAATATGAGTCCTGGCAACTGCGAGACTCGGCCCAAGCGGCCGTGACAATGACAATGAGGACAGGAAAATTAGAAAATATTAAGCGAGAGATAGAAAGAGGTACTATAGATGTTTTAGGTCTCTGCGAGGTGAGATGGAAGGATAGCGGGAATTACTGGAGTGACAATTATAGAGTGATATACAGGCTTTTGGATGGACCCAAATATCAAATAAACATTTTTTGACTCCCCACCTAGCAAACTAATCAATATCAGGTCCCTCTTCATCTCTGTGTACTTCCTTCCTCCCTTCATCCCGTCCAACATCCCTATCTTGTTCCTGCCCTTTCTTCGCTTGCCCAACATTCTCCCTGCTATTACCTTCTTCAACATTCCACTACCGTTCAATACGCCTTTCATTCATTTTTCCTGCCTCCATAGCATTTCTCTCAACCAACCCCTCTCCTCACCCACCATCACTAGTACTTCATCATTTGTTTTCCTTTCGGTCCATTTTACTTCCTCCATTCTTCTCCACGACCACATTTCAAAAACCTCAAACCTACGTCTATCCTTCTGCTTCAACGACCAAGTTTCCGCGCCGTACATAGCTACACTCCATATCAGAATTTTTACGAGTCCTGTCTTAACCTCCTTACTCAACGTCCCCCTCATTATCTCCCTCCTCCTTGAGAAAGCCTCCTTGCCTAGCGCAATTCTTCTTTGCTTTGTCCAAAACACTTCCGAGATATGTAAATTGTTCTACCTGCTCTATTTTTCCCCTCCTATTTTAATGTTTAGCTTAGCCTTTTTCTTTCTGGAAAATCGCATAACCTTTGTTTTATTTATATTGATTATCATCTCATATCTATCTCACTGAACCTCCAATTCACTCAGCAATGCTTGCAACCCCTTGGCTGACTGCGCAACTAATGCATGGTCATCAGCAAACCTAACTGATTTTACGAATTCCCCTCCGACCATCGATATGTCGGAGGGGAATTCGTCATCCATCCCCATCCCCATCCCCATCCCATCCCCTCCGATATATACATCGATATGTATATATCGATGATGCGGAAGTACTCACGAGGGCAATATAACTTTTGGACAGCAAAATAGAATACAGAATAAAACAGATAACACGTAAAAGGACACTCACACTGTAGATGATTTAAGCTTTCGGCCTACTCCGAGGCCTTCTTCAGGTCAGAGTCTGACCTGAAGAAGGCCTCGGAGTAGGCCGAAAGCTTAAATCATCTACAGTGTGAGTGTCCTTTTACATGTTATCTGTTTTATTCTGTGTTCTATTGTGCTGTCCAAAAGTTATATATATATATATATATATATATATATATATATATATATATATATATATATATATATATATATATATATATATAATAAATAATCTACCCGTTAAGGTAGGTTTTGAATGAACTTAACTACCAAATATATATTTTGTGACTCCTAACAAAACACGACCTACTCTACATCAAGTCCTTCTTCATATCTGTGTATTTCCTTCCTCCCCTCATCCCATCCAACATCGCTATCCAGTTCCTGCCCTTATCTCTTGTGTCTAACGTTCTTTCCGCAATTGTCTTCAGTATCCAACTACCGATCAAGACACCATTTATCCATTTTTCCTGCCTCCATAGGATAGAAACAACTTTAACTGCACGGGAAATCAAACTTATTGCTCTGTGGTCTTCACATGATGTAGCCTTTCCCATTTTTGGAATAGGAACTAACACTGATCTCCCTATGTAATAAATATATTACTATTATTATTAAAATGTACATGTGCAAATAGACAAATGTCAGGTGGCACACAAGTTCCAGGTATTACAATAAACTTGCCTTGGAAAAATAACATTGTTTCTGAAATACAATCAATATCACAAAAGGTAATAAATAAAATCAGGCAGAAAAAAATACACTTAAAGGAAATTTCCAAACACCAATCTGTAGTAGATACAAAAAAAATCCCCATTTCATTAACATTTGTTTCCAAATCAACAAGAAAAAAAGTAAGCTGTTACATTGTTTTATACAACACATTAATCAAATGATTACAGAAGTTGTTTATATCTTTTTTTAAAAGTTTGGACTCTGTTAGAAAAGGTTTTTAAAAATTTTGCAGGTGAATTGTTCCAATCAACAATTGTTTTATTTAGAAAAGAAAATTTTTTTTATTCGTTCTTTGTGCCTGGCATTTTACGTTAAAATGGTGGTAATTTCTCCCTATAAAATTTGGGTTCCCCGCCTCTTTCCTTAGATCTGCCCAAGCCTTCTCCCCATTCAGAATGCGGAACATTCAACAAAGTCTGCTTACTTTCCTTCTAGTTTGTAAAGGTTTCCAGCCCAGCGTTTTTAGCATGTCACACACACTATCCATCCTCCTATGCTTCCCCAGTCATATCTGGCAGCCTTTCTTTGCACCTTTTCTGGTTTTTTTGATTTGTCCTTCTTCATGAGCGTCCCATACTAGAGAAGCGCACTCCAAAATTGGTCTTACGAGGGTCTGATACGCCTTCTCCTTAGTTGCTTTGACGCTCCCTTTGAGGTTTCTCATCACCCGATGAAGAGTTTTCAAAGCTTTCTTAAAAATGTAATCCACATTTAACCCCACCCTAAATCCTTGGCTAAATAGCCACCTGAGTATTTGCAACTATCACTTCCAGGAATGACATTTTCTGGGAATTTATCATTCCTATTGTTTCCGTTTACCTTGTTACTAAAGGTGATGGATTTGCATTTGCTAACATTAATATCCATCCCATTATTTGTCACCCACTCCGCCATTTTATTAATGTCCCTTTGAAGTATGTCGCGGTCTCTGTCATCTTCTACTTTCCTATAGACGATACAGTCGTCTACAAAAAGTCTTATCTGAGAAATAATTTCTACTGGGAGATCATTTATGTATATTAAAAACAAGAGCGGGCCAAGTACGCCGAGCTCCGTAGTAGTAGATATAGTTATATTTCTCTCGTGAGTACTTCCGCATCATCTAAGTGTGTATATATATATATATATATATATATATATATATATAACTTTTAACATGAGTAGCGGTGATTGTTCAATCGGATGGATCATAGGCGAATGCATTACCCCCTTATCCAACCGAATGAACAATCACCGCTACTCATGTAATTCTGCTTCACTCTCTTCTCTTCCTATCCCTGTACACGCAAGTTCACACACCTATCATTGGACGAATGCTTTTCCCTAACAGTTCTAGAATCCCTACCCGATTCAGCCACCAACATAGAGGTGAGAACTCGCGAATACGCATACATCCTACATTTCCGATCCTTTAAAATTCCCACCCTTAACCGCCATCTTTAATTACTTTCCCAACAGTCCCTAAACCTTCCGCCCCCCCTCCCCTCCCCAGGCACTCTTCCCTCAAAACCTCTCAGTCTGACCTGAAGAAGGCCTCGGAGTAGGCCGAAAGCTTAAATCATCTACAGTGTAAGTGTCCTTTTACGTGTTATCTGTTTTATTATGTGTTCTATTGTGCCGTCCAAAAGGTATATGGCTCTCGTGATTACTTCCGCATCATCGATATATATAATTATATAATTATATATATATATATATATATATACAAACACTCGGATAATAAATATTCCACACACAGAAACATAAATAAAGAACACTTACAATATTTATTATCCGAGTGTTTGTGCGTCGCCGGAGAGCGTCAATTTCAAGAACATATTTACATATATATATATATATATATATATATATATTATTAGGCAATCTACCGGTTAAGGTAGGTTTTTGGGTGGACACAATTATCAAATAAACATTTTGTGGCTCCCCACCTAGCAAACTAATCTATATAAGGTCCCTCTTCATCTCGGTGTACTTCTTTCCTCCCTTCATCCCGTCCAACATCCCTATCCTGTTCCTACCCTTACCTCGCTTGCCCAACATTCTCCCCTCTATTACCCTCTTCAACTACCGCTCAATACGCCTTTCATCCATTTTTCCTGCCTCCATAGGATTTCTATCAACAAACCCCTCTCCTCCCCCACCATCTCCAGTACTTCCTCATTTGTTTTCCTTTCGGTCCATTTCACCTTCTCCATTCTTCTCCACACCCACATTTCAAAAGCCTCCAATCTACGTCTATCCTCCTGGTTCAGCGACCACATTTCCGCGCCGTACATAGCTACGCTCCATATCAGAGTTTTTACGATTCTTGTCTTAACATCCCTACTCAACGTCCCCGTCATCAACTCCCTCCTCCTTGAGAAAGCCTCCTTGGCTAGCGCAATTCTTCTCCTTACGTCCCTACCACTTTGACCGTGTTGGTCCAAAACATTTCAAGATATGTAAACTGTTCTACCTGCTCTATTTTTTCCCCGCCTATTTTAATATTTAGCTTAGCCTTTTTCTTTCTGGAAAATCGCATAACATTTGTTTTATTAATATTGATTCTCATCCCATATTTATCGCGCTGAACCTCCAATTCACTCAACAATGCTTGCAACCCCTTGGCTGACTGAGCAACTAATGCTTGATCATCAGCAAACCTAACCGATTTTACGAATTCTCCTCCGACTTTCATTCCTACCTCCAGTTCTTCCCATGCCTCTTTAATCATTTCCTCTACATATACGTTGAACAGTACCGGTGACAATGGGCAACCCTGCCTTACACCTCTTCCTAACACTGCCCATCCGGACTCTCCGTTCCCCACTCGCACCTGAGCAGTCTGAGACATGTACAGGTTGCGGATCAGTCTCCTGTACCTCCATTCCATTCCTATTTTCTGCAACACACGCATTAATTTTTTCCAATTCACTCTATCAAACGCTTTTTCGAAATCTACAAAACAGGCAAAAACGTCCTGATTGTATTCTATATTCCTCTCGACTAGTGATCTCATTACTGCAATGGCTTCACGCGTACCTCTTCCTTTCCTGAACCCAAACTGATCATCCCCTAAGTAATCATTTGCCTAACTCTCTATCCTTTTGTTGATGATCCTGATAATAACTGTAGCTGCGTGGGATATCAAACTTATTGTTCTGTAATCCTCACCTGACGAAGCCTTTGCCTTTTTTGGAATAGGAACTAACACCGATCTCACAAAATCTTCCGGCCAGATTCCTTCCTCATAGATACTACGAATCAGTCCATATATGGCCTTCTTCGCACCTTTCCCTAACCATTTCAACATTTCTACAGGAATATTGTCCACCCCCACAGCCTTATTTGCTTTCATCTCCTTTAATGCCCTTTCTATTTCATCGTCGAGTATGCCTGGACCTAAGCTATCTTCTTCTACGTCATGTTCCTTTTCTATGTCTAACCTCTTCGGCCTAAGTTCTTTACCATACAGTGTTTCTATATATTAATTCTCTCTCTCTTGGATTTTTCCTGGTTCAACTATTATCTTACCCCATTTATCTTTAACTGTTAGCACAGATCTTGCCTTCTTACTTCCCGATAATAACTCAACCTTGCTGTATAGAGCACCAATTTCACCCTTCTTCTGTAAACTTTCCATATCCTCGCATTGCGTTTTCCACCATTCTTCTTTTGCTTTATTTGTGGCCCTTCTCAATTTATTGTTTAACTCTTTGTACTTCATTTTGCCTAACTCTGTGTTTACATTTTTCCATCTCCTTCCCCTTATCCAACTTTGCAGTCATCTCATCCGTTACCCATGGTTTCCTTATCCTTTTCCCGTTAACGGTTCCTATAGTGTCTTTAGCGGCTTCCAATATCCCTTTCTTGATACATTCCCATTTTTCTTCGATAGCACTCAGTTCTTTACCGTCATCCACCATTTTCTCTACAGCCTCCTGATACTCCTTCCTCGTTAATTCATTTACTGCTTCTAAATTCCATTTCCTAACCCGCCGCCCTTGCCTTATCTTCTTGAAACGAACATTACATTTTATAACAACTAAATTGTGGTTAGAGTCCGCATCCGCTCCTGGGAAACGGTGCGAATTTATCACACTGTTCCTAAACCTGTGCCTAACCATAATATAATCTAACTGATACCTTTCTGAGTCACCTGGCATTTTCCATGTATACCTACGCCTTTTGTGGTGTCTATACCATGTGTTAGTGATGACTAACCCCTGTCTCCTGGAGAATTCAATTGCTTTCTACCCGCGTTCATTCCTCGTGCCTAACCCATAGTCTCCCACCTCACCACCATATCTTCCTTCGCCTACCGTCGCATTCCAATCCCCCATCACTATCAAATGTTTCCCTGCAGGAACACTCGCGACTATATCCTCTAACTCATCATACATCCTATCGACTTCTTCCTCCTTGTGGTTGCTCGGTGGCATGTATACCTGAATAATGACCATGTTCGTCGGCTCTGCTTTAATCTCTACGAGTAAATTTCTATCTGTCGCTTGCTCTATGTTGACTACGCTTCTTCCTACCCCTTTATTTAAAATTACGGCAACCCCTCGTTGGCTCTCGTCCCCGCCGCTGTATATTACTCTATAATTTTCACTCCAGTAATCCCCGCTATCCTTCCATCTCACCTCGCAGAGGCCTAAAACATCTATGTTACCTTTTTCCATCTCTCGCTTAATATTTTCTAATTTGCCTCTCCTCAACATTGTCCTGACGTTCCAGGTTCCTATTCGAATCACTTTCGTCTTCTTCTGAGTCTTCTGTCCTGCTGAAGTTATTTCTTCCCTGCAAGGGTTTCGTGGGATGACGACCGCGGAAGCCTTGCCTCTCCCGCTGCCGGGCACGACACACGGCCTTTTGGGCCGAGTCCCGTAGTTTCCAGGACTCATATTATCTATAGTGCCCATCATTATATTCTTGGGAATCATAATTGAGGTGGTTTCCCGGTGCCTTCCTCAATAGTGTTTTTAACGTGACACCATCACTTAATGGCCGCCCCACTGGGGTCAGACGCCATTGCAGCCGCTTTACTGAGGAACAGACGCTGCGTGGACTATCTTTCGTCTGGCTCCTAACCTTCGACCTATCTGGCATGAGTGACCCTTCCAGGAGTAATTATTATTACTCCCGCCAGCACAGCTCATGGGGTCATCGGAACACACAAGCGCTTCCACCACGACAAGGTTGTAGTCCATGGGAGGGATATATATATATATATATATATATATGTGTATATATATATATATATATATATATATATATATATATATATATATATATATATATATATATAGGGTGGGGGAGAAGGAAAGACCTTTACTTAGTAGCGAAATCACGCAATTATTGAGGGGCTCGGACGAAAGGTTCACTACTTTGTGTTCGGCTTGGGGTGTAGGGTCTGTGCCTCTTTTGTTTGGCGAATGGGGTAAACGGGTGTTTTGATCGGAGGATAGGGTAGGTTGAAAAGTGTTGCTAGGTCTGGTTTTGAAAGGAATAGGGGCGGAGGATCGGGTGGTGGTGCGTGTGTTTAAGGGGAAAGGAAAATCCCACGTGGAAGAAAGACTGGGTAAGAGAGGAGTTTTTTGTCGGTGGCCCTCGCGTCTTCGAGTGAGATTACGAAGTGCGGAGGAAAGTATACGATTTAGTGACGGAACTAAGTGAGGGACTGAAATAGATTTGATTTTGCAAATAAATAATATTATATTTGCAAATAAAAGGTACTGCAATGGGCACGCGTATGGCTTCTGCACACGCCTATCTTTTTATGGGTAAACATTAAGAAAACTTACTCCACCAACAAACCCTTAAACCACTCTTCTGGGCCCGTTATATTGATAATATTTTCGTCCTTTGGTCCCACGGACGCGAAAACGTATCATCCTTCTTTTTCTCTCTCAACTCCTCCTCCTCGGTTTCTTTCACTTCATCTATATCAGACTCGAATCTCACCTTTCTAGATTATGACATTCATCTCCAGATCAATAAGTTTCACACCACAGTCCACATTAATCCGACCAACACCCAACAATATCTCCATTTCAACAGCTGTCACCCATCGCACACAAAGCGCTCCATCCCCTACTAACTCTCAGTCCGCGGCCTCCGTCTCTGCAACAACACCCCCTCCAAACAGAAATACATTGACCAGCTACACGTCTCTCTCAGAGAATGTGAGTAGCCTTAAAAAACTGCTCAATAGGAAAATTCTCAAACCGTCAACCCAATACACTCCCCTCCCCAAACCAAACCGCACAAAATACTCTAACCTTATTACCACTTACTTCCCCGGAACCCAAATAATTAAACATATAATCCGTGAACTCTTCCCAATTACTAGCAATAGTCAATCCACATCACCGTTGTTCCCACATTGTCCCTCCGTTTCATTTAAACGCCCGTCACACTTGCGAGACATTTTCAAGTCAGGTTAAGGTAGGATTTGTATGGACCCCACTACCAAATAAACATTTTGTAACTGAAAACAAATCCCAATCCAGGCAACCTAATCTACATCAGGTCCCTCTTCATCTCTGTGTACTTCTTTCCTCCCTTCATCCCGTCCAAAATCCCTATCCTGTTCCTGCCCTTTCCTCGCTTGCCCAACATTCTCCCCCCTATTACCTTCTTCAACATTCTACGACGTCATTACAGTCTGATTCTTCATTGTATACGTTGTTTACTGAGTGTTTAAGATGCCTCCGACAATCGTGAGTTCCGCTGATTGTGAAGTGCGGGCTGTTATACGATTTCTTAGTGCTAAGGGCGAAAAACCGATAGATATTCATTGTGAGATCGTTGAAGTTTGCGGACAAAACATTATGAGTGATGGAATGGTAAGGAAATGGGTGAGAGCATTTAAAGATGGCCGCACAAATGTGCATGATGAAGAACCGAGTGGGCGTCCTTCGGTCGTTAATGAAGATTTGGTGCAGAAAGTGGACGAAAAGGTGAGAGAAAACAGTAGATTTAAAATTTCATCATTGTCCGACTGCTTTCCTCAATATTCTCGTAGTGTTTTGTATCGCATTGTGACCGAGAACTTGAAATACCGGAAATTGTGTTCACGTTGGGTTCCAAAAATGTTGATGGATTTGCACAAAACCCAACGTTTAGGCAGTGCATTGACTTTTCTTGAGCGGTACCACAATGAAGGTGAAGATTTTTTAGACCAAATTGTTACTGGTGACGAAACATGGGTGGCCTACGTCACACCAGAATCGAAACAACAATCCATGGAATGGCGACA
Organism: Hetaerina titia; assembly: GCA_037158775.1. Lineage (NCBI taxonomy): Eukaryota > Metazoa > Arthropoda > Insecta > Odonata > Calopterygidae > Hetaerina > Hetaerina titia. Next base: position 108,845,127 of record CM073774.1, read on the forward strand.
TTCATCATCACCCAAAAGAGTAAAGTTTAAGCAAACAATTTCTGTCCGGAAAATCATGTGCACAGTTTTTTGGGACAGGAAAGGAGTATTGCTAGTGGAGTTTCTGCCTCGTAATGAGACAATCAATGCAGCGCCTTATTGTGAGACATTGAAAAATCTGCGTCGTGCAATCCAGAACAAAAGACGTGGCAAGTTGAGTAAGTGGATCGTTTTGCTGCATGACAATGCCCGTCCACATGTGGCTATTCAGACCAAATATCTGATCAAATCATATCAATGGGAAACTCTAGATCATCCTCCATACAGTCCTGATCTGGCGCCCAGCGACTACCATTTGTTCCTGCACTTGAAGAAACACCTGGGCGGTTGGCGTCTTCAAGACTATAACGAAGTCAAAACATTTGTGATGCAGTGGTTAACAAGTCAGGCGGCAGAATTTTATCAGGAGGGTATTCAGAAACTGGTACCACGTTACGACAAGTGCCTCAATATTCACGAAAATTATGTAGAAAAGTAGATTAAGGTACAGGCTTTCATGTAAAAATAAAACTATTGCGATATCTTTGCACGTCTTTTTTTAATTCCAAATCGGTACTTACTTAAAAAACATGCCTTGTGTGTGTGTGTGTGTGTGTGTGTATACATATATATGCACATTCAAACACGAAATACCGCCATACGGAGAATAAATGTTCATTCACACTGAAAATAGAGATAAGGAAAATGGGAAAGGAACACATATAAAGGACGAACACAAGAGAGGTGGGGATGGCGGATGCTCCACTTGCCAGGCGGATGCTCCAACCACCTGAGCTATCGAGAAAAGGTACCTTTACACTGAAATCTGCGATCTTATTAAACGCCAAAGTGCTCCGATTCATTACCCAGAAGATGGCGTTAGGGAGCTGTTACATCCACCAAAGGAGAAATTGAAAAACACAAGAGGAGAGTGTGCAGTAGATTAGCAAGACACAGCATCTTAAAGGATAGGAACGGTGCGTTTCATGGCACGCATAGCCAGAAGAAGATACGAGCCACATTGGCCAAATACACATTCAAACAGAGAGAGATCCGGTGTTCAAGTCCAGGTCGAGGAAAATATATTTACATTTGTGCTCTGCTCACATCCGCCATCCCCACCTCTCTTGGGTTCGTCCTTTATGTGTGTCCCTTTCCCATTTTCCTTTTCTCTATTTTCAATGTGAATGACTACATATATATATATATATATATATATATATATATATATATATATATATATATACAGACGACCAGCCAATCTCAGAAACCTTCTGAGATCCACCAACCCTTTGAAACCCCGCCCTGACAAATTTCCACATATTTCCCCTACCTGCAATCACCCGCGATGTAAAACATGTCTCCTAATCAGATCTGCTCCCCTCTCCCCACATCCCCTCATTGTCCCTTCACCCCGTTCCCACGCTAATTGCCTCTCAAATATTATTATCTATCTTTCGTCGTGCAAACAATGCACCTCATTCTACATAGGCGAATGCATTACCCCCTTATCCATCCGAATGAACAATCACCGCTACTCATGTAATTCTGCTTCACTCTCTTCTCTTTCTATCCCTTTACACGCAAGTTCACACAACCTATCATTTGACGAATGCTTTTCCCTAACAGTTCTAGAATCCCTACCCGATTCAGCCACCAACATAGAGGTGAGAACTCGCGAATACGCATAATCCTATATTTCCGATCCTTTGAAATTCCCACCCTTAACCGCCATCTTTAATTTCTTTTCCAACAGTCCCTAAACCTTCCGCCCCCCTTCCCCTCCCCAGGCACTCTTCCCTCAAATCTCTCAGTCTGACCTGAAGAAGGCCTCGGAGTAGGCCGAAAGCTTAAATCATCTACAGTGTGAGTGTCCTTTTACGTGTTATCTCTTTTATTCTGTGTTCTATTGTGCCGTCCAAAAGTTATATATATATATATATATATATATATATATATATATATATATATATATATATATATATATATATATATATATATATATATATATATATCCCCTTTCCTTATATGTCTATTTCTATGTGCGAAAACAATATATATATATATATAAAATATTCATTCCAACATAGATATAGGTATAAGGAAAGGGGATAGGAAAACACATAAAAGGCGAACACAGGACATGTGGGGAAGGCGGTTTTTTGAGCAGATCACGAATGTAAAAATTTTTCCTTAACCGCGATTTAACACCGGACCTTCCACTTGCCGGGCGGATGTGCTACCAATTACGCCACCAAGGAAACCTAATTTACACTGAGTTCTGCGATGTTTTTAAAACGCTCAAGTGCTCCGAATCATTTGCCAAAGGAAGGCGCTAGGGAGCCGTTCCACCCACCACCCACATTTTTTTATTCAAGCCAACTACAAATTAGTGTAACAATTTCAGAGTGTAATAATCATTCACGTTGACCAAGATTCGAACCCAGATCCCTCGATATCCGGCCGATTCCTTTAGCCAGTTAAGCTGTCGAGGCGTCCTCTTACACTTCGAAATTTTTGGGGCTGTAAAGGTAATCCTCTGGGGATTCCTCTAATTTGGAATATTAATGGCCTAAATTATTTGACTTTTAATGGCCAAAATAGTTGGAAATATATGTGCTCCTCTCTAGGATCGGCGGGATCAGTCGAGTATTACAGCAGTCGTGTGGAGTTTGCTGGTGGTTACGGAGAGATGATATCATGCAGGGAAGAAAGTGACCAATGTTTGGCTGTTTGCCGCCTTCTAGGCCGAGAAGAGAATTAACACCGCCTGGATAGCTTAATTGCTAAAGCACTCAAGACGAATGATATTTGCACTATGAAATTGTTGCATTGAAATGCATAGTAACGCATGACTCCGTCAAGAGTTGCCGCTGCGGCATCTTTCGCAGTTTCTTGGAATTTATTTAACTGTTGAGATAAACGCAATTATTGATGTTGCAGACATGTGGGAATCATCCCTTGCCCACACACCCGGTCAGTTGATTGCAGGGTACCATGCAAATAGAGAAACTGAAAGTATCGGTCAAAGGATTTGAACACATTCCACCCTCATTTTGTGCGGGAGAGAGGGGGCTACTGTCCATCACTGTTTCGCCCGAAATTTGCAGAAATCTCTGCTATTCAGAGAGAAACAGATCTGAGCGAGACTCTGGAATGAGCAGAAACATCACTCGGATTTGACCCCGAGATCTTCGGGTCAGCAGCAGAATACTTTAACCGCTGGACTACCTAGGAATAAAGGATACAGCAATTTTGGCGACCTGAATATGTGGCAATGAGATAAGATAGTTAAGGTAACAAGGAACTCGAGTGAGAGAAAAATTACGTTACACAATATAGACAATGCATTTTGAACTTTTGGTGAAGCCCAGTCCTCATAAAATAATTTAGAAGGGAAGAGGTGTCTCGGGTTTCCTTAGCTGGTTAGTGTGACGACCAGCTTCAAATGCCTGGTGTGCGGGAAAATCTCGCACACGTGTTTCTGTCGTATTAGGATGTCGGTAAGATTGCGGATAGGGTCCAAGGTCCTCCTCGACGCCCGTGAGTTCGCGTGCATCACAACTGCATTATTCAATTAGACCTCGTTCGTGTTTATGGTGGGCCGGAAAGCAATATCGCCTACGTAAATCGGAGCAACTGGCGGCAGGCAAGACGCACATTCATTTAATCGGCGGACGAGACTCTCCATGGGATCACAGACAATGTAAAGGTGAGAAGCTGAATCGCACGGATATATGTCAGCTTCGACGCTCTCCTCGCGTCCACTGCGGAGCATCGCAAAAACAATGGTCTATTGTCTCGCAGACAATACATGCCGAGGGGGCATTCATCCAGGGCCTTGTGGACCTACCAACGAGGCTCAACTCGGGGAGCGTAAACACAATTCGAATGCTTAATTGCGGCTGGCTCTCCACACGCGCACTTATTTCTTCTCGTCACCAATGACGACGGCGGCGTGGATTGCGCCCCAAGCCGATATAGAGGGTATAGAGGGAAGTAACATCTATGGTGGCCATAAGTAGGTTGGAGGCAGAGGGAATGGAGACAGAGTTTTGTTGTCTGTCTGTTTGAGTTGGTGGTCAAGGAATGCGGAGATTCTTTCGATGGGAGAGTTGAAACTGGAATATATGGGCGACAGAGGTTGTTAGGTTTGTACATTTACGTTACGCTACATCCCTTTATACCTCTATTCCCCTTGCAGAAGGCTCATCCTCTCTCCGACATTATCTTTCTCTACGCCCCCTCCCCCAGTGACCTTCGACCGAATTTCTCCTCTATCTAGCCACTTTCGTCCTGACAAAAAACGCCTATCGTTCCAAAATGTTTTCTATTTCCACACAAATGGCACAGCGATGGGAACGAGGATGGCGCCATCATACGCCAATCTCTTCATGGGCCACCTTGGAGAGACTTTCCTTTCACAGGAACCCTTCCAACCTCTTTTCTGGGTCCGCTACGTATGCGACATTTGTATTCCCTGGACACACGGTTCTGAGTCCCTCAATAATTTCTTATCGGCCTTAAATTCTTCTTTCACAGAAAAATTCACTTCTCCCTTTTCAGACTCCACCATCACCTTTTTTGACACAGACATATCACCAGACAGGGTGATATCCATGAACACGAGATTTGCAATACCATCTGAACAAATACCGCCAAAATCTACACCGTGAATTCCACAAACGAGATTACCCAGAAAAGCTCCTACAGCGAACAGGAGTTTGGAAATAACTTTGCAGCTTCCACATAAAATAACTTATGTGAAAACTGCAAAGTTATTTCCAAACTCCTGTTCGCAATGGATTTCCACAAAGTCTCGGCCTCAACCATCAGTCACATCAAAGCTCCTACAGAATAAAATCCACCGCTCCACCCGACCACACACACCACAGAATAACAACCTTACATCTTACATAGGACTCAACCTTCGCACAATTTATTTCTCTGGATCTCACAGACTGAAAAACTATCTTAAAGAACTGTTTCCTATTTTACACGACAATGACGCGACCTCATCCTTACTGCTTCAGTACTCTCTCACATACGGATCAAATCTGAGAAAACTCCTGAGATCCAACAACCTTTTGGCGCCCACCCCTGACAAATTTCCTCATGTTTCCCCTACTTTCAATCACCCCCGAAGCAAAACGTCTGCTTATTAGCACTGCTGCCATCTTCCCACATCCCCTCATTGCCCCGTCACCTCGTTAAAAGATAGATAATTTTTTTCGAAGGGCAATTGCCCTACATTATCTATCTTTTATAATGCAAGCAATGCACTTCATTTTACACAAGAGAATGCGTTGCCCCCTTCTCCCCTTCTCCATCCGAATGAACAATCACCGTTACTCCTGTAATTCGGCCTCAATCTCCTCTCTTCCTGTCCCTTCAAGCGCAATTTCTTACAACCTTTCCTTCGACCAATGTTTTTCCCTAATCATCCTCGAATCCCTACCCGATTCAGCAACCGACATAGAGGTGAGAACTCGCGAATCCGCATATAAACTAGCTTCCCGAAGTTTTAAAATCCCCACCCTTAACCGCCATATTTAATTTCTTTCCCAGCATGCCCTGCACCTCCCGCCCTCCAGACTCCATAGTTTCCTTCCGAGACCTTCCAATCTGATCTGAAAAAGGTCTCACAGCAGACCGAAAGCTCACACATTTCAACATAAAAAATCCTGCGCCACTTCTGATTTCCCAGAAAAATCGTATTAATACCAATCTAATAATATATATCTGTGGGCACTCAGACGATAAAACGAGGTTCGAACTCGGGCTTTATCGTCAGCAGATTAGTTCTATGCTCGCTTAACTAGAATTTACTTCCAGTAAAATATAAATTGGAATAATTTCAAGGTAAAACATGAATGCACAGCTGATAATTAGACCACAGCAATCAACGCGAAGGTCAGTTTGATAGTTGATGGTAGACCTCGCCGAATAGTAATCCCTATACGGTGTGTGAAAGGGCATTTACCTTGACTCCTTTGATACCCAATTCTCGTGTTTCTTCTATTGCCTCTTCAAGGCATACGTTAAATATTGCTGGCGAGAGTTTGCATCCTTATCTTAGCTTCTATTTTCTTCCATTTTTCCTTTGCGTTGTTGTATCCTGATTCTTGTAGATGTTATGGATAATTCTTCAGTCGTTGTAGTCCAATCCAACCGCTTCTAGTGTCCCAAGGACATTTGCCACCGACGCGCATCATCCTGCCGCGCGGCTGGAAGCTATTAGTTGCGAAGAGTTAGCCCTGAGTGACCAACCGTCCTGCACTGATGATTTCCAGATGCTGCACAGGACATGAAACGGATATGACCCTGCCAGTGCGGGCCACGAGTCCCTGACCCTCGGTAACCCCTGCAGGGCAAGGGTCCAGGCGTGGCTCGCGGCGGCGTCATTCCTTGAGGAAGATTAACGACGTCCCCTACGGGACAAGACGGTATATAAGGGCCTCATGCCTGAGGATCGGGGAGTCTTGTGCTTTGAGTCGGAATTGCTCCCAGTGCGACCAGCCGGTGACCATCGCGACCGAGTACGGAGCCGGGTTCTGCGCCTTGCGTCGGATAGGATCATTGGTTCGGACGTGTTCCCAGTGCGACCAGCCGGCGACCATCACGACCGAGCACGGGAGCACGGGGTACCGATCGGCTCGCTCCCGAATTATCCCGTGGGTGTCCACTAGGTTTAGTTGTAAGTTGTTCGCCATGATTTAGTTGTAATTTGTTCTCCATGGCTTGGTTGTAATTTGTTCTCGGTACATGTCTCTAGACAATAAATGTATTTAAAGTAAGATGGTTGCCTTCATACATTATCGACCCGACCTCCCCCACCTATCTCCGCCGCGACACTAGTATCTTGAACATCTTGTTCCATTCGACGTTGTCGAAGGCCTTCTCCAAGTCCACGACTACCACGTATGATGGTTTATTTACTTGTCTCATTTTTTACGCCAGAACTCTCAAACTGAGAATTGCCTCTCTTGCTCCTCGGTTTTTCCTGAACCCGAATTGGTTTTCTGCATAGCATAACATCATCAAGTGATGATGTTATGCTATAACAAAACCTGGGTCGTGAGAATAAACAGTTTATGTGGAAAAGCAAAGTGGTTTATTTAAAAAAAAACGCCAATATGAAGATTTTCCAACAATTTACGCCAGAAACTGTTTTTTTTTAGATACCAGAAGACTTTGAGAAAAGTATAATGATTGCAACACCAAAGAAACCGAAAACAGATAAATGCGAAGAACACAGAACATTGAGCCTTGTGACTCTAGCATCAAATATCCTAACTCGGATAATTAGCCAAAGAATAGAAGGAAGGACAGAAGGAAACCTCTCAGAAAACCGAAATCCGAAACAAAGTTACCCTCCAACTGACGACGCTCAAATGTACAGAACTCGGAACCAATGCCAGAAAAGATGGCAACGACGCCGATGAAGTTAAACCAGATTGATTTCAAGAAACTGTAACAGTAACTTTAACGGAGTCACCCGCTATGTGTGCATTACAATGCAACCATTTCAGAGAGTAAAAATCATTCGCCTTGACCGGGATTCGAGGGATCCGGGTTCGAATCCCGGTCAAGGCGAATGATTTTTACTCTCTGAAATGGTTGCATTGTAAACCAGATTGAATGAAACCTTAGCAACAAAAGTGAAAGCACGCGCGTAGTAAATGTAAAAACTGAAGAGAATTCTTTTTTCAGTATCTCCAAAGGACCAGGAATGCGTTCGAAAAACCTTTCCCTAAATTTGCAATAAAAGAAAGGCTTGAACAGTCATGAAGCTAAGATCAAAATTGACGACCTCCAGTCCGCCATGCAACCTAATCCATTTGATTCTCTTCTCGATCCCAATATCAAAACCTTGGTCACTCAGAGCAATAACATTACCACCATGTAACCCGGTCAACTCAAGTCAATCATCTCTTTTTTCGAGTAAAGTCAAATTTTCCACTGACTTCAGAACATATAATTATCTTCGTGAAACGCCTTACGCCATCCCACGTCCTTTTCCATCATCTCCGGTCAGTGCTGCCACCGAAACTTTCTTCCTCCACCCTCGGAGAAATGGTGAAAGCACACTCGTCTTCAAAACAGGGAAAGACCAAAGCATCCCTGGAAGCCATCGCTCAGCCGCGCTTCCATTCCAACCTCCCCGAGACCTCTGACTCTGCGACCCCTTCAAAAACCGCGACTGTTGAATGAAGAGGCCATCCGCCGTCAGCAGTTGGACACCCTCTGGGAGTGCTCGTTTCCCTGTCATCATTTAAATTTTGAAAGTTTAAAAATAGGAACTGTACTAAGATTAAGTTAAAAATTTTGAAGAATAAACAATGATTCGTTTTCTCCTTTCAAAGATCACGACTCTCCTTTAATTAGACTACCGACTATTCACATCCTGCAAATGCTGCCTTAATTTCAAATAATAAAACAATTCATCAATGGAAAGTCGCTCACTGATCAAGATCAATTCCACGAGGTATCTTCGCAATATCCTGAGATTTAATATCAGCCCGCGTTATCAGCAAGATACTATCAACTGTCTCATACCTCAATTTTCTGCCACGATCTCGGGAGAGGGCGCGTTTCATGGTTGCATTGACATTAAGAAAATAAGAAACAGCTTTGATTACCTAATCGAGCTTGGAAAACTTCGGAATCAATTCACATATAGAAGAACTTCAAGATTTGTGAAAATCTCCTCCCGCTCTCCCTATTTTCTGCCGCCCGTTCGTGTCCTCCGGCATCCATCTTCTCCTCTGCGACGCAGTGAATCACGGCTGCATTATTAATTCCATCGCAATTGGTTTCATCCGCCGTTCGGCCTTTCGCTCTCCAGAGGCTCTCATTCCCGGGAGTTGAGCGATGGCGGAACGCAATGCGTTCACAACGCTTGCTCATATCACTCTCGTGCTGCAAATACTTCAGGAATACCCTGAATGTATTTTTGGGGGTGGATTAAGAATTGGCAAAGCACTCACCTGTAAGAAGAGTGAAATGCTAAAAATACAATGATAATAATTCTCCAGATATTGGAACGCCACGAGCTCCCTAACTTCATTACGGTGAACAGAGAAACGGCTCGTGTGTGACAACTATAAAAACTGTCCCCTAATATTTGTTGCTGCCTTGATTTATGCACAGAGTGCACAATGGCTGCATGAGTATATTGGCAATTAATTTCAAGAAACTGTAATAGTAACTTTAACGGAGTCACCCGCTATGTGTGCATTTAAATGCAATCATTTCAGAGAGTAAAAATCATTCGCCTTGACCGGGATTCGAACCCGGATCCCTCGATATCCGGCTGAGTGCTTTAACCACTTAAGCTACCGAGACGTCCAGAGGCATATAGAGGAAATGATTAAAGAGGCATGGGAAGAACTGGAGGTAGGAATGAAAGTCGGAGGGGAATTCGTAAAATCGGTTAGGTTTGCTGATGACCAAGCATTAGTTGCTCAGTCAGCCAAGGGGTTGCAAGCATTGCTGAGTGAATTGGAGGTTCAGCGCGATAAATATGGGATGAGAATCAATATTAATAAGACAAAGGTTATGCGATTTTCCAGAAAGAAAAAGGCTAAGCTAAATATTAAAATAGGCGGGGAAAAAATAGAGCAGGTAGAGCAGTTTACATATCTCGGAAGTGTTTTGGACCAATACGGTCAAAGTGGTAGGGACGTAAGGAGAACAATTGCGCAAGGCAAGGAGGCGTTCTCAAGGAGGAGGGAGTTGATGACGGGGACGTTGAGTAGGGATGTTAAGACAGGACTCGTAAAAACTCTCATATGGAGCGTAGCTATGTACGGCGCGGAAACGTGGTCACTGAAGCAGGAAGATAGACGTAGATTGGAGGCCTTTGAAATGTGGGTGTGGAGAAGAATGGAGAAGGTGAAATGGACCGAAAGGAAAACAAATGAGGAAGTACTAGAAATGGTGGGGGAGGAGAGGGGTTTGTTGAGAGAAATCCTATGGAGGCAGGAAAAATGGATGAAAGGCGTATTGAGCGGTAGTGGAATGCTGAAGAAGGTAATAGAGGGGAGAATGTTGGGCAAGCGAGGAAAGGGTAGGAACAGGATAGGGATGTTGGATGGGATGAAGGGAGGAAAGAAGTACACAGAGATGAAGAGGGACCTGATATAGTTTAGTTTGCTAGGTGGGGAGTCACAAAATGTTTATTTGATAGTTGTGTCCATCCAAAAACCTACCTTAAGCGGTAGATTACCGAATAATAATTGATTTTATCTGACGTTAAAATTCGTATTGACGTCTCAGAGACACTCTCATTGTTTTTCTCAATGGATTTGATAGTTAATATATGGATATAATGTGCGTTAATACTAACACGTATTTACTCATAAACCTATTTTGTTTAAATTGATTCTTTCTAATAGTGCTAAGAGACAACATGGGAAATTCATACTGTCTTGTCTTTTTACAGTCGATAATGAAGGTTTACATTTAATAGACAGGGTCTCCTAACTTTTATCAAGTCTTCAATGAAACGAGTGCTTCTATGACTGAGTCAAGTTCGGCAGAGTAATAATCTTGAAATAGTTACTGGCCGCAGATCACAAACCTGCGAGTTTTGTTAGCTCTGATTCTAGATGTCAACATCTTCGTGCAGATAAGGGAAAAAATTTGAAATGCTAATGGCAAATGTTATAAGTCATTTAACTGTGTTAAATATGGGATTAAATCTTTTTATAATGCACAGATGTTGGTTTCAAAAGTTTCCGGTAAATTTAATGCTTTTGCTAAGGACAATGAATAACTCAAATCCCCCACCCCCTTTGTTATTGCTGAGTATAAGCAAATCATGAGACATGCACCAGCAAGAGACTCATCTTTTCCCCAGCTATGATCAGGTTACTCTGAAACTGAGTAGATTTAAGGCAATATTTCTTGGAGGGCGGTGAAAATGAGGGTTTCACAATAATTTAGAAATCATTTGAGAGGGAAGTTTTCCACATTTGATGTTCACAATTTAAAAAAATATTTAATATTTTTTAGCACCAAGAAAAAATTTTGGATTGTAGCAGTATTAATTGCACGGAGTTACATGGAATGATGGTAGATATTCCTGAAAATATTATCGATGAGAAAAGTGAACATTTAATGGACAAAAAACAATTTGTGTATTTAACACAGTAATCAAAGTTAATAAGCTGCAGTTTAATATAGACTTCTTGAGTGATCTTTAACTTATCTGGGAAACTAGTGCGAGAACGAAAATTCTGCACTAAAAATGTCAATACAAATTGTTAATGTATTCCTTTTTCAGTGTTCAATCTTCAACAATGTCATTAAAATTCCACATAGGGTAGAATCCTCCAGAGAAATCATTTGGAGCACAAACAGTTTTCTCAGTAATAACATTTCTTGAACTATACATTTTTTCGATCGAAAGAAAACATCCCAGAATCTCACGGACTTTCCTACGCAGAAATCCCCCGAAATAATAATTTCTCTGATTTTAAAGTCGTTATATAATTGCTTAGCTCCAATAGTTTTTAATTTTCCGTCGTGATGGGGAAAATGTCATCTTGACTCACATATAACCGGAAATTGAAGCGTTTTTCAGTTTATGGTTAAAGCGATTTGTTGATGTACATCTGAAAAAGGTAATATGCACTTTAAATAATAAACAAAATCAAAGATTTACTATTAAGGATTAACTTTTGAATTTATTTGTTAAATTCGGCATTTGTTTGCATCAGCAATGAAAACTGCTTCTTTCCCAAAAGCTACAAGTTTCCCAAGAAAATCAAGTTTCGCGGCGTGTCATCGGTTAGTGGTATTTTATCAACTGCCTTCAGATGCCGCCTTAGCCGTTCGTATTCAGGGCAAGCCGGAGGGTAGATCGGCCTCCCTACCGGTGGAGAGGGTGCCCTCGGGAGCAGTCGGGGGCCTGAGAACGTGTCCGTCCCCGCGAGTCGAGTCGAGGGAAACCGCCCACCTTTTTCTTTCCCTGCGCCCTCATTTGCCTTCGAGGCTCCCACCGCCCTCCGGAGCGCGCCGACCCGAGCAGAGGAACGCAGCCGGAGATGCAAATACCGCGCCGCGTCACCTTTAGCCATTGGTGCGTGGTGGCCTGATCTATGGCCGAGATCACCTTCCAGAAGTTGCTTTCTTCCGACGGCGCAGCATCAAGGCAACGCAATTGCGTCAACAGCGGAGGAACTGTTACGGAAGAAGACTCAACGGAAACCCTCTTATAATTGACACGTATGGGGACATTTTAAATGAAAAGCCACCCATGATCTCGTTCACAACGCTATGTGCACCGGCATCGTTTGTCACCGGGCCCTTCCCCGCCAGCCCTCGCCTCGGAAAACGTTTCTCCGGTCGTGAGGGCCCAATCTAATAATTAATTCCACGAGCTACCCAGGCACGCGTCCCCAGTCAGATGTCGAACCCAAGTGCCATCCTCACGAGAGACGCGACGCTTCATCGGCACGAGGGGGAGCACCCCGCAAGAACAGCTCCCGGTAAGGAGGGTGGTGGAACGAAAGAGAGCGAAGGAAACAATGATGAATTTTAATTTTGAGAGAAATGATTTGTTTCGGGGGTAAAACGAGGGAAATACGTAATAAAGAAGAGCGCTCGCGTATATATCCCAGTCCAAATGAAAAAAATATGGGGGTCATAATATTTGAACCAGAACTCAAACGGTATCAAAAAGTATGCCCAGGTCATATTATGTGGGCTGTTGGGTAACTTACGATCAAATTATTCTTTGCACCGTCCATTCATTGAGTTTAACTCACGGTTGGGAGGCATGTCGGATAATTGAGAACGGACGGAGCACCGCTTGTTGCAACGCTCATATTTATGGCGTCGAGGAAGAGAAATAACTGAGGCTCTGAAACGAATCTCGTGGCAGAGGAAGTGCGACAGAATCCTAAACAATGCCCAACTGCCCAGGGCAAAAATCAACAAAGACACGAACAAAAAACATAAAAAATAGCAAGGATGGCTTCCCCGATTGCACCAGACTGAAAGACAATATTTTCTGGGAATGGAATAAAATAAATTATTTTTGTAGAAAATTCAAAGCAAATTTCGAACACCGCAGACGATGTGCATGTGCGTCGTCTTCTTCCTGACAGTCGGTCTCTGAAATACGTGTAGTACGTAGAGACTCGAAACTTGTGCAAATAAATTCGGTGTCGTCGAGACCGTGTGATTGGGAATCGCTCATTCCTGATTTCATGAGGTCAACGTCATTTCTTTCATCGGCAGAATAAGGATTACTCTGGAAACAATAATCTCCACCGAAAATCTAAACCTATGGGGCAATAATTATTTCCAAAAACATTCACAATATCAATCATTTTTCGGACTGGAGATAAACAATATGGTAGCCGGGCAACTTGTACGAAACGACGCAACTAAACCCAATTTTATTTCGGAATGCCTTAATACTGTGCAATTTTAAGATTTGTCTGTAAGACGTAAAGAAATCTACGTAAATAAAAGCGCTTTTTGCAGAGATTTTGAAAAAAGCAAGATTTTGAGAAATCTTTAAAAATAATTTAACATTCGTAATGAGTGCTTTATACACTGGACTTATAAGTAAGTCATATTCTGGTCGTTACCTCAACTGCTACTGTAACATCGACGAGCAGATACGAAACAATTGAGAGTCCAGATACAGGAGAAATAAGATTTCCTTCAAAAGAATACTGCGAGGGAATGTTTTATGAAGTGAACGAGCGGTGTGATTTTTCATCGAGGCATGTGCAGGCATTAATTAAATATTCTTGGATTTTCCCTCACCTCTCCTCCCTCATCAGCATCAATTTCAACCACACTCCACCCCAAATGACGCAGACGACAGATGCAGGCCGCGGAGGAATTTCACATGCTTAGTTTGCATATATTTTATCAGTAAAATACCCCGTTACCACTAGTATTGGCCCGGAGACGCCATAAATTTACAACAATGTTAAAATTATCACGACTTCCAATCTGAAGCCCGATTTCACCATAAACACCATCTTCCAGAGTCAAGCAGATCGGTTCCTTGTCACATTTTGAAAGAAGCAATGAGAAGAGAGATGTAACACGGTCATTCAATAAGCGTATTTACATTCCTCCTCCAAGAGATCCAATTCCGATTAATGTAAGTCGAAGGTTCCAATTGCATATTAAACTGTCGCGCATGAGGCTGTTATAGAGATTAGTGGGGGACTCGATGATCAAGGGAAGAAAATAGATGTTTGGACCGAATGAAAGTGAATCAAAAATACGATGAGCTGAAATGTAATTTATTGTAATTAGGGTTTGAGAATATTTGTTGGCGCATTACGCGGGGCTCCGGATTGCCGCACACACTTGGTACATAAAAAGTTTACCTTTGTCTACTGCAAAAAATCAATTGAGAGAAAATGGCGAAGTTTTACTAATGGCGGAGAAAGGAATTACTAAATTAGTGGAAGTATGGCAGTGACCGGTTCGTATCCTAACTGGTGGACTACTGTTACCCCTATCAATGCTCATTCTACGTGAACAGCTCCACACATCCCACGGTTCACGCGTGCCTCAAGGCTAATCTGCTCTTCTGCGATTCCGCATCTCTGGTGCCGTCGACCCTTACGCTCACCCGATGGAGTCGTCCAGGTGCGGCACCCTCCCCCTCCTCTCGCCTCTTGGATGACGGGGAGAGGGCGGACGGGCCGGGCGAGGACGGTGGCATGGGAACGGGCAGAAGGAATCCGAATGAAAGAGATAGGGAGCGGAGGACGGGAAAAGGAAAAACAAATGGGTCATGTTGCGGTCCCGAAAGGAGCCGTCGGCGTCCCTTCATCTCGCCCCCACCCTTCGCATTCCTATCGGGGAGGCACCGCCGCCCCCCTATTGTCCCCTCTCCTCCCAGGTGGGTCACTTCCCTTCGCAGCGTTGCCAATTTAGGGGTTTTTCGGCTTACAATATTTGGAATCTACACACGAACATTTAACTCCACGTTGAACTAATCTGCGAGCCGCAATTACGTTAGACGCCAGCGGGCAAAGGGACAATCGGTCTGCAAGGACGGGATAGGCTAACTAAATCTCGCCTTGACACCGCTCGCTGAATGCATCGCAGCGAAATAATGGATTGAATCTTAGATAACTGCCGGGTTCCGTTCTATAATTTTACGGTTCTTTTATTTATTTATTTGATGCAATTCGGCAATTCGGCAATTGTTCTGGTGGTACGGTCACATAACATACAAACAATATTTTAACAGTTATGCTGTTCAATAGTACAATTAGACATTACAATTATTAGACAGTAACAATAGTATACAAATCACTGATTAATGGTTTATCACCCAATGGCTGATTTACACTTCTTCTTAAAGCTCCTAAAATTGGAAATGGAAAGGGCTCAAACAAACCTCCAGGCAGCTGGTTCCAGTCAACAATAGTTCTATTTAAAAAGATCATATTTTCTTATTTTTTTGCGTCTTATTTTTATTTTAAAACTGTGGTCATTTTTCCCCTTAAAGTATGGTTTTTCTATCTCTTTCCATAAATCTTCCCACGTTTCGTCATTTGTAAAAACTCTGTGCATCGCGCCTAAACTAGTTCTTTTTCTTCTATTTATTTTAAACTTTCCCATTTCAATACATCCAACATATCCGTGATCATCCGACATCTCGTAGATGGAAGACAAATGAAATTATAAAGTAATAGGGATTATTTTAATATAAAGCACGTGGCAATTAGACATTTGCCCAGGTGGCTACGGACCAGTCTGATCACTGTCACTCTTACAAAGCACATACATACAGAAAGAACAGATATGACATAAAATGCTGTCATATACGATGTCACTCTTAGATTGTCACTTTTGCCATCACACAAAGATTCGGTTCACACCATACTACACACCATCCATCGCCCCACTCCGTCTATGATCACCCATTCTTCAATTTCACATACCGTTCAAAATCACGCACCGTTAACACATCATTCACTTTCGCAATACAAATCCTCACTCCGCCCACATCACATTCAAATGATATTTTTATAAGTACAATCGCATAATAATCACTGATCAATGACGTTTATCAACCAGTGACTGCTTTACACTTATTCCTAAAACGACTAAAATTGAGACCTGATGATGTTATGTTATAACGAAACCTAGGTAGTAAAAATTAAAAAGTTTATGTGGAAAAGTAAAGTGGTTTTATTATTAAAAGTCAGACTAAAATTGGAAATGGAAAGGGCTCAAACAAACCTCCAGGCAGCTGGTTCCAGTCAACAATAGTTCTATTTAAAAAGGAGTATTTCTTCTTGCTTGTATTTTGCGCTCTTATTTTTATTTTAAGATTGTGGTCGTTTTTTCTCTTAAAGTTTGGTTGTTCTATCTCTTTCCATAAATCTTCCCACGCTTCGTCATTTTTTTTACAATTCTATAGTACATCGCGCCTAACCCACTCCTTTTCCTTCTTCTATTTTTCAAACTCTCCCATTTCAGTACATCCAGCATTTCCGTGACACTCTCTGTTCTTTTGCACATTCCTAGTGCTCTTGCTGCCTTTCTTTGTACTTTTTCTATCTTTTTAACATGTCCCACCTCATATGGATCCCATACTATGGACGAGTATTCTAGGATAGGTCTAACCATTACCTTATGTGCTTTTTCTTTAGTGGCTACGCTACTTCCTTTTTTTAAGTTCCGCATAACCCAATTAAGAACTTTAAATGCCTTCCTCGACACATTATCTACTTGGAAACCCCACCCGAGATCCCCAGTTAAGTAAATGCCTAAATATTTGCAATGACTGCTACATGGGATTCTTTCTTCAAAGAGGGTGTAAATATCCTTTTGTTTATTCTTTTTATTTGAAAAATGTATATGCTTACTCTTACTGACATTAATGCCCATATTATTATCTGTAACCCAGTCACCTAGGCAATTGATGTCATTTTGTAGTATTACGCGGTCATTTACATGCTCTACCCGTCTGTATGTAATGCAATCATCAGCAAAGAGTCTTATTTGGGAATTTATATTGTTTGGTAGATCGTTTACATAAACCAGGGAGAGCAACGGCCCCAGAACACTGCCCTGCTATAACGTTCGCCTCTTTTGAAAATACATCCCCTATTTTTACTTTTTGCGTTATTATCGGCATCCGTAACGAAAAGTAAATTCTGAAGAGCGTAAGCGACATGATAAAAAACGCGCTTCAAGACGATATACGATCGCATCACCACTCCGTTACCGTATGCAGAATAGATTCCATTAAATAATATTACTTTCCATTGCCTCTGATTTCATAAAAATTATTCAAACTTCCGTCATATGGCTAGTTCTGAAACACGCAATGATATTAATAGAAGATGCGACCGACAGCTGAAGCTCTTGTCGCCATTGGGAATAGATGTGGGAAACGTGATGGAGTTAGGATTTTCAGAAAACGGGAATGGAGAGGGATGGTATTTGGCGTATTTGGTATCAGTCTACCCCTAATAAAAAACGGCGTCAAGGGGTAAGAAACTGCATACGGATGAAATTGACCTCCAATAACCGTATTTGGACAGCAGGTCTTCCATGGGGGGAACCTCTACTAGCCACGGCAACATACAGAAAGTATTCCAATTTAGTCTAGAGAGTTCACTAATCTAAAATCAGTCAAATGTGATCTTGATGAAAATGTAGAGAAGACATGGAGTGTTTAAGACGACTGCAAAAGGAAACTTATTTGGAAATGCGGTCAGTTTCCTTCCGTCCTATCTCGAATATTATTTATTGATTTCCGACATACGAGTATTTACGCCGTTAATGTTCCATATTTCCGAGTTCCCGTAATTATACGGTTGATCGTATTTTACATGAGAAAATGAGATTGGTCTATGATAGTTCCTTATTGCGAAGCAAAATTAAAACTAATATTAAAAATTAAGTTTAATTACGGTTGAGGAAGTAGTCACCTATCGAAAGCCCGAACTTGCCCTCAGTCATCGGCATTCAGTACTCCTAGTGAAGTTATATCCTCCTAAATATTTATGATCGCAATTGCGTCACCAGTTTGCAAGCTAACTTTCGGATTTCTACTACCCGTGGAAATATCCAATAAACTAGATGGATTCCTGACCAAATAATTTGGAATCAGAGTGACGAAAACGAACCTAAAATGAATAACGAAGAGAAAAGGGTAATCTATGAACTACACAAAACCGAAGTGCCCATCAACCGAGCGATAAATGAAATGAAGATGAAAGTAAACAACGGTATGAGACAAGTTTCATCTCTCACTTGCACTTGAAAACTATGAAGCGTCAAAAATGTAGCACAAGGAGCATTATTAATGAAAGAAACCGTTTCAAATGAGAAATAAATTGGCATTCAATGTTGAAAATTATAATTGATAGTTTTAATGGCAGATAATTGAGAAGACTTGCAGGCAACCTTCGCCACAAAGAGATCAAGTGCTGCAAGGGTATAAAACAATATTGAAAAGTAGTGAAAAGGGTGGGAGAGAGGATCTTGAAGGCGGAGGACAAGAGTGGAGCTGCTGCAGAGAGTGGAAAGAGGTCGCGAAATCTATCTCTTGCTGCGGAGCCAGAATGGCATCCTGTGGAATTTGAGGTACGATGGGAGACGGACCAGACCAGAAATTATAAGCGGTCGAGGGCCGCGCCGGATGTGGAAGCGTATGAGAGATGAAATAGGGTGGAGGAGAAGAGGGAAAATCAGCGTCGAGCACTGATATGCAGAGAAAAAAAGAGCGAGATGGGTTCGGCACGCCTCGAGATGCAATGTATTTGTGGATTAGACACACGCAGCGGGAATGAGGGGAGTGAGTGAAGGAGGAGGAGAGAGGGTGGGACAGGGACGGATTTCAGTCGACCAATCTTCCGTTTGAAGGGTCCAACTCTGCTCATAATTACTTCCTCGGCATTCTAGGTATCCGGTAGAGTTGTCTAGAGAGCGGAATTGTTGTTAATATGATTTCATTATTTTTCAAGAGAATTAACATTATTTTCCTGATTCTGTTTTAAGAACAATGTGGCATCTACATTACAAACTTTCTTTTAGAATGCTTCCTAATAAACATGCAGTATTAATTACTCCTGAAAATTTATTACTTCAGATGTAGGTTTATTCCAACTGATTTTTCAGTTCTAGTCTAAGGAAGGGAAAGTTCTTAGTCCCTTAGATAGCAATTCCTCTAATGTCATTCTATATTTGGCAGTCTTCATTGTCCCCTGGTTTACCTCGAAGGCTCTTCCACTTTATGCCTCGCTAATTGTCCTGTCGTAAGATGCGACGAATTGCGATTGTATTTGACTCTCGGGAGTGTTGTTTTGATTGAAGTGGCAATGGAAGTGAGCCTGGACGAATTTCATGATCCGCCCCACCAACAGTCGCATTGCATGTGAGCTGCGTGGCATTGATTTCGGCCATCCTTCCGTTCGGGGGGGGGGGGATCAGATGGGGCGGGGGGAGGAGGACACGACAGGGATGTGAGAAAGAATGCTGCGGCGGGGGAGGGGAGGCCACCCCCCTTCCTGCCCAATCGCGGCGTGCGTTCGCATCTTACCACGGGGAGGGCACTGCTCGTGTGCGCGTGGGTCAATCCGTCCCAGGTATGCGCCGTCAGCAGGATGAACTAACGCGCGGACGGAAGGAGGAAACCGCTATTCGGAACGTGCGAATTGCTCGTTCGAAAAGCACCAATGAAGATCAGGATATGTAGAGCAATTGCGAAAAAAGCTACCAGAATTTATAACGGTAACCACGGCATAAAAGAGAAGTACGTGAGAACCAGTATTTTGTTTGAACTTTGCACGAGATGCGCGATTATAATATTAATTACAATTTAATGAGACTCGGTTTAAAAAACAGATGAACTCAAGGGCAACTTTCATGACACACTCTCTGGTCCTTTGCATCGGTAGACCTAAAATGTAACCCATCATGTTGGCCCGCTTATCAATCTAAAACTCATATATTTCAGTTTTGTAAGCTATGAATCGCTATTCCCATTTGCAACGCAATAACTTCTAGATATCCTCAGCAGAGACTCAAATTTACATGGGAGGGAATAGGGATACTTTGAAGGCGAGGGCCCCCACCGATCTAGCCACGCCGAAGATGCGGACCCTGCGCGACCCTCACTCAGCCATTGAAATGCCTCCGTCCCCAGGGGTGCGTTTCTCAAAGTGACAAGTCGATTTACATGCGCTCCGACTACTGTCTCAAATGTAATATTAAACTTTCAAATTCTTATGCTGCGCAATGTAGGTAAGGAACAAGTGCTGCACCATTTTTTCCGTTTGGAGGCTCCATAAGATCTCTGCAAATCTGTTACGTGCAAATTAAAATGATATAAAAATTCACTTGTAGCTTAAACCCGGGGTCCACAGCGCTCCATTTCTCATGGCTCCCCACTCTCCTTCATTTAATTCTCCGGTGCATCCGATATCTCCCCATACTTATTCTATGTGCTGTCACCACGATCTTTTCTTACTGTTCTTTCAATAAAATGTACTTTCTTTTATCGTACCGATGTTCCCTCAAATTGGGTCGCGTTAGTCTGGGGGTAGAGCGTTGGACTACTGACCGGAAAGTCCCGGGTTCGATTCCATGGCAAGGTACTCTGGGCACCTGCAGCTCCACCCAAGGTATGTGATTTTTCGGATACCAGATCTTCCTAGGAAACCATAACCGGTAAAGAAAAACGAACTGGCCCCCTTAACACCCTACTTATGCGTGAATTTCACTCGCCGCGTAGGTACTTAGTACTGAGTGAACTCTATCATCACCTACCAAACCGAGCTTCGGATTGAATGCTGTGTTTTTTTTAGTCCCTCAAATTCTAGTTAAGTAGGAGGTAGGGTTTGGGTGGACACAATTACCAATTAAATATTTTGTTTCTCCTAACAAAACACAACCCAACAACCTACTCTACAAGTCCCTTTTCATCTCCTTTCTCCCTTCATTCCGTCCAACATCCCTATCCTGTTCCTGTCGTTTCCTCACTTACCTAACATTCTCCCCTCTATTACCATCTTCGAAATCCCATTGCCACTCAATACGCCTTTCATCCACTTTTCCTGCCTCCATAGGATTTCTCTCAACAAACCCCTCTCCTCACCCACCATCGCCAGTACTTCCTCATTTGTTTTCCTTTCGGTCAACTTCAGCTTCTCCATTCTTCTCCACACCAACATTACAAAAGCCTCCAGTCGACGTATATCCTCTTGCTTTAGTGCCCCTTCTGATCACCAGAACCTTAATGTACAGTCTCTTTTGATTTCCTGAAATGACTGCTCGTATGCCTGCAAACTCTCCTCGTGGACACCAACGACCTTGACCTGGTGGAAAAACGTGTGCGGTCGAATGATCCCTGGAGCTGTGATATCGGGGGTCATTATAATTGCTCCTCCTAGGATCTCCCATGACAGATAGACAAAAGATAGCCCGCGCACCGTCTGTTACTCAGTGACTCGGCTGCAAAATCGTCTGACATCGATTTGGTGGCCAGCTGAGCGATACGGTCACCCCGAATACACGGTTGAGAAAGGCAACAGGGAAATAATCTCCCTCTTTATCCGACTAACTCATGAGGAGCACGTTTACAAACGAGAGCACGATACAAATATACGAGTCCTTGACTCGGCCTACTGGACAGTGTGTCATGTCCGGCACTGGGAAAGACAAGGTTTCTGCGGTCATCATCTCATAATATCCCTTCAAAGGAGAATCAATAGCAGCCAGCAACAAAGAAAAACTGACCAAAGTAGTTAAATAGAGACTTATAATGAAAGAAAAAGAAAACTAGAATATACAAACCGGGAGATGGAGAAAGTAAACGCAGACATTTGAGGGATGTGCGAGGTGAGCTGAAAGAATAGCGGGGGTTATTGGAGCGAATGCGGTTACGCCATCGTCATGCTTTCACCGGGTCAGGGTATTCATTTATTTATGTGGCCTTAGTCCGAAAACAGCACTTTTTGGCCTTTGCATCGGACTACACCCATTCCCTAGGAGGAGGAAAACCCACCCAGCCGGAAAACGAACCCGTGACCCTTAGATAGGCAGACGAGGACGATACCCCGCCGCCACCGAGGTCGGCGGTGTATCGCCCGCAAAGACTTCACTGAAATCGTGCGCCGGCAAAACACCTACTCTTACCTTGGAGCGATAGTTGTGGATTAATATGCAGCGGACTAGAAATAGTTTCAAACAGAAAGGTGGGGTGAAACGCAGTAAACGCAGAGGAGGTGAATGATGAAATATTATTAGAAAAATTAAAAGTGAAACCAAATACCTTAGTCATTGCTCAGGTCTGCATGCCACCATACTGCCATAGGGAGAATGAATTTGATAGGGTATAGGATAAATTGTAAGAAACAAATATGTGTGTTCTTGGAAGGAAACAAAAGACAGTGACGGGAAACTGGAACGCGACGGTATGCGAAATAAGAGACGGTAGTGAGTGAAGGGGCAACGATTTAGGAACAAGGAGCGGCCTTTATAGGTTTCCGCAGGAGACAGAGTTTAAGCGGAAGAACACTTGATTGTAACGCCAAAATAAGTATAGGTATACTTGAAAAATAACCAAGGAATCAGGAAGGTATCCGTTAGACCATATTTTGGTTAGGAAGGGGTTTAGGAAGAGCGTGATTGACTCGCAGAATCCCGAGAGCTAATGCGGATTCAGATGATAATTTAATATTAATCAGTGTCAATGTCGGAATCAAACGAATGAAACACGAAAGACGAGTGTGGAAATTAAATGTAGAAGCATTAATTGGGGTGAAATAAATTATTACCAGGAGGCAGTACAGATATTTATGAGGGCAGACAGAGCTATGAATGAAATAGAAAAAAAACATATTAAAAAAGAGATATTGAAAGACGCAAAAGAAACTATACGAACCGTAAATGGGAAAAGGACCAGGAAACCATGGACTATGGGTGAGATGATTAGAAAATAGACGAGAGAAGGAAATGGAAGAATATAAATACAGATTAAGGTGAAGGGAAGCAAGGAGAGTTAAATAATAAACGGATGCGGGAAACAGAGCGGGCGAGATGAGCAAAGCGGAATATGTGCAAATCAAGGGTACGGAGAGAAAAGAAAGAAGAGGAGAAACCGATGCGCGGTGAAGAAAGGTTAATATTTAATAGGTTGTGTGATTTATGAAATCTACCCAAAATATTATCGATACAGTAAGAATTTGCTATTTGAATAAGGATGATTCAAGAGAAATGTAAAGAATATCGTTACGTGTCAGCTAGTTTAGAAATATTAACATGATATGACACATATGAGCGTAGTTTAGGTCCAGTCTCACTCGATAGCGAGATAGAAAGGGTAAAAAGGGAATTTTAAAAAATGGCCAAGGAGACAGGTAAAATCCCTCTAGAACCATTGTAGTGCTTGGATAAACATATGTAGAAGGTAGAATTCCAATGGGAAATTTAATTTGTAGAATGTATGAGGGAGAAATTTTTCCACAAGATATTGCCTGATCATTTTCAGATTCCATTTCGAAAATTGTAAAGACGGATGAAAGTTAGGACTAAAGAACAAGACTTTTGATTTCGCACGTTGCTAAGGGGTTACTTCGGATGCTCACCGAGAGGAAGTCAAGTGATTACCAGCTGGGCAATGGTAACCCTACTTCACGTGCGAGGGCAAAGGGTTCCCTCTTTTCACTCCTGCTTTCAAATACTAATCACCTTTGCGTGGAAGAGAATGAAGTCTGTAAATTCCAGAACGTGCCTCCGAAGCTGCCGCCCGCTCTAATGTTCGCACGCGGCAGAAACAGGCGCTCATCACGATTATGCGTCGGGCTTTGACAGGCGAAATAAGAACCGCTGCGTCCCGAGGAGGGAATTTCGCCCCCACCCGAGGGGAGGTGTCGCATTCCAGGAAGAAGGGCCCTCCCTTTCCGTTCCCCTTCCCCGTCTCCGGAGACGGCGGCCGCTGCACCCGGTCAATCGAAGGCCATGGGGGGGGGGGGTCGTCCCGTCGGGGGAAGGTCGCCCCGACCGCTCCTCTACCGCCTAGGAAAAATGCGCGCCGCCCCCGCAACACGCCCCCCCCCGCATCACGTCCCCCCCCCGCATCACACCCCGAGCCGAGTTCCCGAAAAGCCACTGCGAGAAGCGTGGTCGAAGGAAAGGGCTCAGAGAAGGGAGCCGTCGTTTTCCACATTTGAGAGTTGTTCGCGCATGGATTTTTCTCTTTCCGTGGAGATAAGTGCCCTGGAATTTATTGGCCGAACTATCCCGCCTGCTTCCATATCTTACCCTCTTTGATTTTACCCACGACAATGCATCCGAATATTCTCGATTGGTGTGGGAAAAACGTCAACTTTCTCCCGATCGCTCTGCAATGTTAAATTTTTCACTCCTCCTCACTTCGTACCTGCCTATTGTCTTCCTCCCTCCTGCCACTCTCTTCAATCGAAATCCCACGCTGCCTTTCCTACGCAGCCTACACCCACTTCTTCCCTATCCTCCTGATTTCGCCTTGCAAGTCCCTCTCTTCGCCCGCCATACACTCCGTCCTCGGTCGCCCTCTCAGCCACTTCCCTCCCTCGCTTCTTCTCTACCTCACTCATCTCTTTAATACTCTCTCTCCCCTCTCTACGCTCGCCCCCCTGCCCCAAAGACGGAAGGATATGAAACAAAAATCCCAAATTCCCAAATCATCGGCAGAGTACAGGAAGAAGAAGGAACCCCAGGAACGTCTAACGAGGGTGAATTAGGAGACGTGGATCGAATATTTTGGAGCTTGCGAAAAAACTCGAGGAAAAAAGGAGACAATGGTAAGTTGGAAGATTTTAGAGCTCGAAAGATTTTCCGGAAAGATACCAATCTCTATCAATAATACCGGCGCTTAAACCCCCCCCCCCCCGGGTACGGGGACCCGGAAAGAAGTACGGCGGAAGGGTAGGGAGGGAAAAGTAAAAACGGAGCGGTTCCCTTCGATGGGGGCCGCTCCGTTGGCCGAAGAGCCCCTCCTAGAATCGTGACCCCCTCGGGAACGGGCCGCAGGGGGAGGGGGTGCTCGGCCCTCACAAAGTCCGTAAGCCCCGACGGGGTGTCAGTGTCGGGGGAGTGCGGGCAGCCACCCCCTCCCGGCCCTGCTGCAATGGATCGGTGCCCCCGCGTGGGGAAGGGCAGTGCCCTCGTGTGTGGATGCTTTCATCACACGGCTCTCTGATGCACAGTGCACCTCTATTAAGCCCTCCGTGCAAAGGCATTGATGCACGCGCTACCGCAAAGAGGTGAGTCACAGGCCACGTGGCGAGTCGCGAATCGAGATCGAATCCTGTGCTGCATTCAATTCTAAGCCTCCCGGCTCCCGTGCATCCGTTGCAGTTAATGGCATATACGCATCAACAGTGCCCTCCAGACACTATACGAAGTCCACCAATGAGTGTCGTCACACCAGTAGTTTCGACAATTTCTCATTATTGCTTGCCTTGATGAATTTAGAAAAGGATTCGCTCTTGTAAAATTGAAATGTACAATTAGAATGTTATGGGTTTGGTTTCGATGCAATAAGTCTCAATGATTTTTCCTTATCATTCAGTCATTTTATTCAGCTTCATCGAAACTTTGTCGTTTCCTAGTTGGCTCCTCACGGCACTCTTCCGATATGGAATTAATCGAAATAGGATTAGAGAAAAAAATATACCTGGTAGAATCCGTTTCCCAGCTGAGCCACTAAAAGGATGAGGTACCTAAGATGTTAATATATTTACGAATATAAGATTAGAGAGATAGACTGCAAGACTGTCAGGTTTAAAATGTCATTTTTTCCTAGAAAGAAAAGAGACCAGAATGCTTGTAGTCGAAATCCCCCAGGAGTCAGTTCATTACAAAAGTATTAACGTACAGGTTAGGGACTGCGCGTGGATATATATGCATATATTTTTTTTCTTAGAGGTTCCCCCCTCCTTCCCCCACCTATTTGAAAAACCCCAACCCCCTCATCCCTTGCCTGTGAAATTTTGGGGGCGTTAAAGGAACAAGATGTTGTGACGAAATACCGTACATACAATGTCACAGGCATTGGTAGTCGAGGCGCCACAGTCCACGAGGTTAAAGCCAATTTCAAACACTTAGGCTGTTCATACCCTTAGACAAATTTCAAGAAACTGCGGGAGATGCCGCAACAGTAACTTTTAACGGAGTCATCCGCTATGTGTGCATTATAATGCAACAATTTCAGAGAGTAAAAATCATTCGCCTTGACCGGGATTCGAACCCGGATCCCTCGATATCCGGCCGAGTGCTTTAAATTTCAGAGTGTAACAGGACGTCTCGGTAGCTTAATTGGTTAAAGCACTCGGCCGGATATCAAGGGATCCGGGTTCGAATCCCGTTCAAGGCGAATGATTTTTACTCTCTGAAATTGTTGCATTATAATGCCTTGTATAGATATTTTAACGAAATGAGTTTACTAATTATCTCAGTAGTTCTAATAAAGCGAGACATAACTTCATGCTGAGAAAGTATCCTCGGGGGCTGCTATTAATTCGGGTAAAGAGCCAAGATTTTAAAGTCAGTGGATATGGAAGGCATTGTGAATTTGGAAAGGGAAAAGAAGGAAAGTGAAATTCACCACAAAATACACTCCTTTCAAGCCCATGGAGTACCTTTCTTCCGACACCTTTTTGGATCAGACAGTGCCCCATCTTTAGACAGGCCACTATGTAACATTACTTAAACAAGACAATAAAAACTAATTAATTATCAATAAATCCTGTAGCACACCTAAGCTTCGATCTTCGTCTTTCTTTCAAAATCTTCTGCTTCATTTACACGCAACAAAATAGATTTATTCTACTGTTTCAGGCTTCACTTCGTGGAAGTATTTAATATCCATACCGAAAAAAGGAAAGAAATATTTGTACTTTTCCACAGATTTAAATCTGTGGAAAAGTACAAATATTTCTTTCCTTTTTTCGGTATGGAAAATAGATTTACGTTTAGGAACAAATCAGTAATCGTTTCAATCACCCCCTATCCATTTCTAAATATTTGTATCCTGCAAGCTGTTGCATTGCATCTAAAGCGTGCCACTGTAGTTTTTCTAGTTTCTGCAGCTGGCTTAATTTAATGGCAACAGGTGGCCCCGAAAGCACGGCGAAACCAATTAAGATTTGTATTAGGGTGTTTGGCTCTCAAGTAGTCCGATGGCACGTCTACAGAACCAATGGATTTTGCTCCTAAAACGAATTGCCCCGAAACAATAAGCGGCGCCCCCAAAGTCTCTCGGCGGAGGCCGCCGGCAGATCCGCCGCAGGAATCGATCGCGCTCGGAGGGATAACGGGGGGCGCGCCTGGGGGGGAGGGGACCCGCGGTGATTGGGCACGGGGAGGGTCGGCCGCAGAGAGTGATGCGAGTGCATAGGGTTTATGTTTATTTATTTAACAGGACTCCACACACCACCGTTAGGGTGTGGGGTTGGGGGAGATTATACACCCTTGGCCCAAAAGACCTTTCCATCCTAGCGCGATCGGATCACGTTATTCTGATACTTTATGCTTTGTGGGTAAAATGATATCTTAAATCTATCTGTTCTGCACTTAATCTCTCTCATTTTATTAGCATGATCTCTCCTACCGCAGTATGATGGGGGGAATGACACATTCTCAACATCACTTCTAAGGAGACACCCTACCAATGAGCTTCAATCTGTAATTTAACCTTCGCTCCATTGAGTAATTCCCTGGCTAGCTGCACTAATATTTTGGATACGCTACTCAGTTTATCATAACAACGTTTTAGAAATCTAGCTCCTCTACGCTGCACGCAATCCAATTCTGTATTTAATCCAACTTCTTGAGGATCCCATTAATACTTGCAGCATATTCTAAAAGAGGCTTAACCAGCGACAGATAACATCTCTCTTAGACCTCTTCATCACATTTACCCAGTACTCTTCCAATAAATCCTAATTGTTTGTTCGCTTTCTCCACATATTCCCACTTCAGCCTGGAAAGGTCGTGAGTGAGGATAACGCCTGGGTATTGAATCGCGTTAGCACAAGCCATCTACGACTACTCTTTGAACCCGACCACTCACCAAGTATTTAATCCAACAGCGGGTATTCTTATCAATAGCATATGCTTCTAGGTTTGTGAGCCGTTTACTATGAGGTACTTTGTCGGAGGCTTTCTTAAAATCTAGAGGAACCGCTTCCTCTGGAACATTGCCCTCTCCCGAACTAAGGATAGCATGAACAAAAAGCGGAAGTTCTGTCTTCCATGAGGTAAGGTTCAGTAAGGTTCCCTTCGGAAACCTTACTGATATTTCCTCAGTAACTCTGAGCTACCGTGGGGTCCCACTAATGCTACTTATATGGGGCCCGAAATAAGGAGCTCACATGAAAAATTCACTTGTTTAAAAAGAGCACACTATTGACCTAAAGTGCGCACTACATATTTCATTTACAGGTTTTAAGATGAATATTATGCATCGAAATAATGTGGATACCTGGAACCACGTCCTTGACATCATGTGCTCAGCAGTTAACAGGTTAATTTCCAGTAACTGTATAAAAGATACATAATAGGGAACCTAGATCGTACATCGCGTATATCAGAAAATCGTTAAGACGTCAAAGTTTATGTCACAGCTAGATGAAAATATATAAGGTGCGCTATCTCCATCGACAACCGGAATGAAATCACTTATGATAATTAGATATATATGGAGAATATCAAGAACGTATCACAGAGATTACAGAGAATCTTCAAAAGAAACAGATTAGCTGAAAATTTAAACAAGAACCTAAAATCATTTTAGTCGACATCAGAGAGATTTAGAGAAATATGTCAAAATTTAATTCATTGAATAACAATAAGCGACAAACAACAAAGGGAAAAGACAGTTTGGAAAAGGGAAACTTATTGAATTCCTTCTTTCAAAGCGTCTTCCCCAATGTCTCACCGAATGTCCCCGATAGCTTGCCAAATCGTTCCCGCCAACCGATGCCCAAAATGGAAATCTCATATGATGGAATATCAACCCCCTGCCATTCCTAAGGATCCATTCTTACCCTCTGGACCAGCTCGTGTAGTGAAGGAGCTAGCGTCTAAAATTGCGACGCTTGTAGAGATAATACTTAGGAAATCACTAGTAGACCACCAAGTACCCAGGGACTGGGAAAAGACTGATTTAGCACCTGTACTCTGCTTTTCGTCCGTCAACGAATCGCGCTGCAAGTAAGTCGTGGGCCGACAGTTACACGGGAGCGGGAGAGAGTCATTTGTTTCCATCCATGCGCGTCCAGGAGTACCGCGGTCGTCGGAGAAGGGATTCGCGTGAGAGGGGATGATTCAACGGAGGAATGAAACGCCGACGGAATCGGGTCTGGAGAATGCAAAGGACAAGGCTAAAGGATCGCGGGTGAAGGACTTCACGGCCGGAGGCCCTAGGGAGCGAGGTCAAAGCACATCCGGAGCGAAAACGTTGCCCATCCACTCCTCGATTCCAGTCGAGTGGAATCAGAACTTCTTCATTGGCAGGGGTGAGCTGGCGACGTCATGAGTCCAACCACATTATACGCATCGCACCTTCGGAAAGATTGAAGTATCAAAACCGGCACACGTATTTACGAGCGGGTCATTTTGGTCACTCACGATGTCAAATCCAGAGTCAATCACAAGTCTCCTGGAATTCATGTCAAATACGGGTCGTGACAGACATTGGTTGGAGATCATCCTGAGAGACCATGAATGATGTCAACCACAGCTCTCATTGGACCGTCAAATATATAATGTTCAGTTTGCTATATACTGATATCAACATCAGTTTCTCTTCGCATTACGATCGCGATGGGAATGTTTGAGTCACAAACCAATATTAATTCCGATCGATTGAACTGCGACATCAGTCGAAGGCTGCTACTTTCATTTTTGACAATATCTTCCGAGCCTCACGAATCCAAGAAATGACATCACTCACAAGTTATTTTACAGGGCGTATGGATCGTTATAACTTTCACTGAATTCAATCAGGAACCGCCGGTAACTTAGGTCACTGAAATATAATCTCTTTCGGAATTCTGGCATCACCAAAATCAGAGATGCCAATTTAACACAGTTATGAAATTCACTGTCGTATTACCTGGATTGTATTCCGGATCGAGACTAGTTTTCCCCGGATTTCCTCGTTCATCGATCACCTTTCCGCGGAAGAGAAGGTAGCGACTAGAATTCAGGAACATATGAAATGAATTAGCATATTTCGTAGGATAGAGAGTAGGTGAACAAGTGGAAATTAACTGGCAAAGCATTACACAGGCAATTCAAATAATAATTACAGGAAAAAGCACGTAATACGAGGATAGGCTGAAAGCTACTGCACGCATGCTTGTAGATCACAAACTATATAGCCTTCAGAAGCACTCCTGGTGGCATGTGGAAGTAACATTCCCTCTCAGCATGCATGCGGAGGTTTGAGGTCGTTACATTCAACCAGCGTATTTTGAGTGCCGAAGTATGGAGACATGTTCTGGTGCCATGTCAACGCAAATGAAACAGCGTGACTTAAAAAGTGAATCCTACTGAGAGCCATCGTCGTTCAAAGGCTATTCATGGTGATGATGCTGTTTGGAGATCTATTTTAAATCTATGGGCAACAAAATTTCGAGGTTGCGAGCCTGGAAAAGCCATAACTGTTGATAAACAGTTGTTGTTTTGTCTGTGTATTGGGATGCTCACCGAGTTTATGTCACCGACTTTTTGGAACGAGGGGCAACGGTAAATTTTTCTCAGTATATACAGCCTCTAAAACACCTCCGACGTAGAGTTTGTTTAGTAAAAGGCAACCTGAGGCCAATAATCTTGCAACATGACAACGTTCGTCCACTAGCATCGCGCGCTACTGGATGTTTCTGAAATTTGAACCGATTCCACACCCTCCTTATTCACCCGAACTTGCGCCTTGCGATTTTTACTTTTTTCCTCAACTCATGAGACACCTCAAGGGTAAAAATTACACCTCGAACGATGAGGTGAAGGCAGTTGTCGAGTCCTGGATTCGAGGAGAGTCGGAGAGTTTTTCAGAGTCGGAATGAAAAAACTTGTTACACGTTGAGAGAAATGTGTTAGCCTAAACGATGACTATGTTGAAAAATAAATGTATTGATTTGAAATTTTAGAATTGTAATTTAATGTACTTTTGGCCCGACCTTGCTATTTGTTTTTGTTTGTGGGCTACAGGCATGTGTACATTAGTTTTCAGCTTACCCTCGTATTTAGTGAGATAGTATACTTAGTTCAGGAATATGAGCAGGCAAAATAACCCTAGAGTAAGTAGAATCAGATCAAATAATCTTGAAAGACGAATAGTCATAGCTGCTAAAGATATTCACGAAAGAAAAAGTGAGTCTTTCGCTAATAGTAACAAAGAAGGCGTTTGGTTTACCATAGAAAGTCCTAGATCGAGAAGAGTCTACATTTGTGTCTACTAGAGACCTCCGATTACGGAGATACATAAATTTTAGCACTAGAGATGTCTCTAGTTTGAAATCCCATTTGCACCACAGGTGAATTATAATCGGAGAGGATTTCAATCTTCAATTCATAGACTGGAAAAACCATAGTTCCATAACAGGAGGTAAGGACAAGAAGTCATATGAGTCACTGCTTCGTGATTTCGCATCATATCCATGAAACCAGTTATTACCAGCACCCACCAGATGAAATAATGTACTTGATCTATCAG
This sequence comes from Hetaerina titia, assembly GCA_037158775.1. Taxonomy (NCBI): domain Eukaryota; kingdom Metazoa; phylum Arthropoda; class Insecta; order Odonata; family Calopterygidae; genus Hetaerina; species Hetaerina titia. The sequence continues at coordinate 108,876,862 of CM073774.1, forward strand.
CCATAAATTTATCCGAAATCGTCCTTAATACAGGCACACTTGATGGACTTAGTAACCACAGAATACACCTAGTGATAATTAACTTGATTTCTATGAAAAATCAGAGACCCAAAAGAGAAATTTCCTTGTATGAGCGAAGGATTAAGGCGTGATCTACAGAAATTTTATAATTTTAAGAAAAGTAAAAAAACAGAGACTGTGAGAGTTTGTGAAGTGCTTTTCTCGTAATCACAAGGTTTACAATAAAAATACACATAGCGAGTAAATTTAAAAGTGACAGGAGGAAACCTAGGTGGTACAACGTAGAAGTACGCAAAGCATTAAAACATCAAAGAGCATGGTATTAAAAAATGAGGAGATGACAAAAGGACGAGTATAACGATAAAAAATATGAAATAATACATAACTATGAAAAAGCCAAATCGTTAGGAAGGAAAAAATCCCGTCTGGTGTTATTACAATTTAAAAATAAAAGATTGGGTGACTATTTGGACGATCATCCAAAATCGTTTTGTTCCAAAGTCATATGTTCACGGGAGGTTCATGGAAACAAGTCGACAGTGCCATCCCTAAAAAACAACGGGTAAAAACCTAACACCAGTTTAGAAAAATTTAAAACATTAAACCACTATTTTCAAATCGTTTTCAATAATCATTCAATATCTTCTCTTGGCAAAAGAAGAATGGTGGAAAACGCAATGCGAGGATATGGAAAGTTTACAGAAGAAGGGTGAAATTGGTGCTCTATACAGCAAGGTTAAGTTATTATCGGGAAGTAAGAAGGCAAGATCTGTGCTAACAGTTAAAGATAAATGGGGTAAGATAATAGTTGAACCAGGAAAAATCCAAGAGAGATGGAAGGAATATATAGAAACACTGTATGGTAAAGAACTTAGGCCGAAGAGGTTAGACATAGAAAAGGAACATGACGTAGAAGAAGATAGCTTAGGTCCAGGCATACTCGACGATGAAATAGAAAGGGCGTTAAAGGAGATGAAAGCAAATAAGGCTGTGGCGGTGGATAATATTCCTGTAGAAATGTTGAAATGATTAGAGAAAGGTGGGAAGAATACCTTATATGGACTGATTCGTAGTATCTATGAGGAAGGAATCTGGCCGGAAGATTTTGTGAGATCGGTGTTAGTTCCTATTCCAAAAAAGGCAAAGGCTTCGTCATGTGAGGATTACAGAACAATAAGTTTGATATCCCACGCAGCTAAAGTTATTCTCAGGATCATCAACAAAAGGATAGAGAGTAAGGCAAATGATTACTTAGGGGATGATCAGTTTGGGTTCAGGAAAGGAAGAGGTACGCGTGATGCCATTGCAGTAATGAGATCACTAGTCGAGAGGAATATAGAATACAATCAGGACGTTTTTGCCTGTTTTGTAGATTTCGAAAAAGCGTTTGATAGAGTGAATTGGGAAAAATTAATGCGTGTATTGCAGAAAACAGGAATGGATTGGAGGGACAGGAGACTGATCCGCAACCTGTACATGTCTCAGACTGCTCAGGTGCGAGTGGGGAACGGAGAGTCCGGATGGGCAGTGTTAGGAAGAGGTGTAAGGCAGGGTTGCCCATTGTCACCGGTACTGTTCAATGTATATGTAGAGGAAATGATTAAAGAGGCATGGGAAGTACTAGAGGTGGGAATGAATGTTGGCGTGGAATTCGTAAAATCGGTTAGGTTTGCTCATCACCAAGCTTTAGTTTGTCAGTCAGCAAAACTTGCAACAAACATTGCTGAGCGAATTAGAGGTTTAGTGCGGTAGATATGGGATTAGAATGAAAGATAATAAAACAAAGGTTATGCGATTTTCCATTAAAAAAATTTAAACTAAACATTAAAATAGCAGAGCGAAAACTAGAGCAGGTAGAATAGTTTATATAACTCGGAAGTGTTTTGGACCAATACGGTCAAAGTGGTAGGGACGTAAGGAGAAGAATTGCGCTAGGCAAGGAGGCTTTCTCAAGGAGGAGGGAGTTGATGACGGGGACGTTGAGTAGGGATGTTAAGACAAGACTCGTAAAAACTCTGATATGGAGCGTAGCTATGTACGGCGCGGAAACGTGGTCGCTGAAGCAGGAGGATAGACGTAGATTGGAGGCTTTTGAAATGTGGGTGTGGAGAAGAATGGAGAAGGTGAAATGGACCGAAAGGAAAACAAATGAGGAAGTACTAGAAATGGTGGGGGAGGAGAGGGGTTTGTTGAGAGAAATCCTATGGAGGCAGGAAAAATGGATGCAAAACATACTGATCGGCAGTGGGATGTTGAAGAAGGTAATAGAGGGGAGAATGTTGGGCAAGCGAGGTAAGGGTAGGAACAGGATAGGGATGTTGGACGGGATGAAGGGAGGAAAGAAGTACACCGAGATGAAGAGGGACTTGATATAGATTAGTTTGCTAGGTGGGGAGTCACAAAATGTTTATTTGATAGTTGTGTCCATCCAAAAACCTACCTTAACCGGTAGATTACCTAATAATAATCTTCTTTTGGAATCGAACGCCAAATGAAAGACCTCAGTCCAAGCAAATTGCCAGGCCCTAATCAAATCCTTGATCGCGTATACAAAGCGAATGCTTCAGAAATACCTTCTTATTTGGAAACAATAATTAATGAATCCCTAAATGATCGCGCAGTACCCAAAGACTGGAAAGTAGCCAATGTCACTCCCAACCTAAAGAAAGGCGACAGAGAAGAACCGAGTAATCACCGACAAATCTCTCTCACATTCATCTCATACAAAATCTCAGAGCACATTGTTGTAAGTTCATTCATGAAATATCACCATTCTTATAGTTTACTTTAGTTTACTAAAAAAATAACAAGGTTTCCGAAAGAGTAGATCTTGCGAGACCCAACTGGCACTTTTCGTTCATGATGTTTTGGTCACGGGTGAATATAATGTTCAGGTCGATGATACATTTCTAGATTTAGTGTCCCTCATAGGAAGTAGGTTTAAGTCCCTCATAGGAAGTAGCTCCAAAACTAGGGAAGCTACGGGGTTAATAAGCCTGTAAGAGAATGGATTAGTCATTTCTTAACCGGCCGCGAGCGCAAGGTTGTAATAGACGGGGTATCGCCGGACACAGTCAGCGAAGCATCGGGTGTCCCACAAGCAACTGTTACCGGTCTGGTCTCAGGTTTCTAGTAAACTTCATCTATTTGCTGTAGATACAGTGATGCATGGGAAAATTTCCAGTCATCAAAATAGAGTATCCTTAACTAACAATCTTAATGCAATCCAAAAGTGGTGCGAGACATTGCAGCAAGAATTAAATTTAAATATGTTTCGATAAATTTTTGGAGTAAAAATATTAAACCCGAAAACACACCAAACAGGGAGCCAAAATAACAAACATAGAATCGGAAAAATACTTGGGTGTAACGTTAACTAAGAATATGTCCTGGGTAAAACACAGTCTTGAAATTTGCGGCATTGCTAATAAAAAGTCAGGATTCATAAAAAGAATACTTGGGAATTTTAATGAAAGGGTCAAGGAGCTCTGTTATTTCACGTTAATTAGACCCCACCTTGAGCATATGCTGCAAGTGCATGGGATCATCACGAAGTAGACTTAATTTTGGAACTGTATCGAGTGCAATGAAGAGCAGATAGGTGTGTGAAAAGTTCATATGAACAGGGTAGAGGTGTCACAACATTATTGGGAGAATTAGGATGGGGCCTACTAGTTGGCCACAGGTCAATACAGGTTAAATTACTGCGTAAATTTGAGGCAGCTTACTTATCTGGACATACGTATTACAGACTTACTATGGCAGATCAGATCACCATGGTAACATCAGGGAGATACATAGTAGAGCGAATAGATTGAAAATGTCGTTTTTCCCCGTATCATTAGAGATCAAATTAGACATAACAGGTATCTCGTAGGACAATTAGAATTGGCTGTGTTTTCTTTGTGGATAGCTAGCTTGCATTTTTTTATCTATTAAATCCATATTTTTAACAGTTCTACCGTATTCTGTTACTGAATACTGTTGCATTCAAGTACTTTCTCTCGTGTTTTTCCGAGTGCATGATCAAACTAACATTTATGTAGACGTGACATGATTGGGATTTCTCAAGAATGCGGAGCAGGTGACCTAACACTCCCCGCCACACGTCCTTGCGATGACTTGCAGGTTGTCGCGTAGATGTGTAGAAATGTCGCGCCCTGTGTTGATTTTAACTGGATATAATACATAGCAGCTTATAGTCCATGGACAAACACGTCTGACGAGTGATCACGCTCATTTCTAATTTCAGATTATGACACCACAGCCGAAGCATTGCATTTTTCCTTTTCCCTGCGATGAGTGAATCGCCAACTGCCAGCAGGCAATCGGCCACGGAAGTCCCATTTCCAATCAACCTTCCACCTGGACCCGCGGCTCTCCCATAATTTAATCACTGCCAGTCGTATCGCAAGGCACAATGTCGCCTTTTTCCGAAAAAATAGAGCAAGGAGTCTCCGGCCAGCGAAAAGAAGGAATACAAGTGACTTCTCATTAACGCCTCCCTCTGAATAAATTGGACTTGGACTGAACAGAGACCGCCACACAAAAAACCAGAGACAGCTGGAGGAAATAAATAGAGACCCAATAACATCCCTGTAAGACATAAGAAAATCACTGCCGATAAACTCACACAAATGAAAAATTCCTGAAAGAAAACATCCAGGTCAGTGAAGAAGGCAACCTAGGAGTGAGGGTAAGAAAAGACTACGTTAACTATTTATGAATCAAGATAAAGTGACATTGTATTATGTATTGCATTATAACCAATTATTGTGTTATTATGTGTAATATAATATGTATGCATGCACAATAATTATGTAATATGCATGTGTGTGTGTCAATTATCTATTAATAGGCAACTTCGGAGATGAAGACAAAGGTACCCCAAAACTATGTAGTCGGATGGAATAAAATAAACTCAGAGGGATCGAGTGGAGGCGAGGAGGAAGCGGAAGACTAATCACCTGCTGCTACCCTTCAAATTCATATAATCACTCTCTCGTTTTTATTTAGGTAACTTCGTAACGATATATTCGTAGTATCACTTAATTTTTTAACCATTTCCTACTAAGCCGTCGCGAGCCGAGAAGAGGTCACCCGTAGCTGTTTCGGGTCTCTTTTTGAGATCCATTTGCTTAATTGAAACGAAGGAGGGTGAACAGGGGTGAGGGTCGATGGCGAGGAGAGGGACGTGTGCACGACCCGGGGAAGGGCAAGACGCAGCCGCTGGGGCTTATGGAAAGGTTTCCGCGTGCTCGACATATCTAGCGCGTACAATGCGGAACTACTAAAGGGGCACAAAGAAGTGACAAGTGGGGGAGAAGAATGATAAGAAGTGAGGTCAGCAGAAAAATGCACGCCGTGAGGACTTCCGCAGCAAAGGTCATTCCAGACGGAAACGTATACTACTTACACCATTCCTCAATTCTATGAAGAAAGATCAGTTTATCGTCGCAATTTCCGTCGTTCTACTCTCTTAATACAAAAAAAGGTTTTCGCATTTTTTGTCAAAACATCATTCATGGGTATTGCATTTCTTCACTGACAGGCGGAGTTGAGGCGCGCAGCAACCTCATCTTTATTTTAACTTTTCATCTAAGCGATCCATTCCACGAGAATGTTTTGCGCTGCCAAAGATAACCTATACACTTGGACGAAATGAAAGAGCATAAATGCATTAAAAATCATTGCAGACAAGCCATGGACGTGGCTCAAGTAATTACCGCAAGAAACCGTCCGCAGTCTATAGGCTTTACTCCATTGCACCATCTTAATTGGAAGGGTTAGAACGGCAAGTTTTCAATAATGTACGTATTTTTGAAAAGCGTTCAGGAAGAACGTTAGAAACTAAGACGAATTTCATTTCCTCCATGAAAGAAGACGAATTTCGGGGTCAGCCCATTACCGCCACCTTTCCCACTGATATCGTTGCGAGCACCATCCGCGGATGCGACTCGCGGCGTCGCGAAATGGCGGGGCCACGTGAGTATCACGAGGTCATGCGGCAAAACAACCAGAATGGGTGGTGGGACAAAGTGTCGGGAGAGGCGCCGTGAGCGCACGCTACTTAGATCAGACACACATGCACTGGTCTGACTTCCGTGCTCTCCGTTTATTCGCGAGAAAAATGGTCGTCTTTCGTTCAAACACACGGCTGCAGATCACTGCCAACATCACGGACACAAGTCATATCAGGGCCTCCCGAAATACGAACGGTCAATCATTCAGATGGACGGTAACATTCAACATGATGTAAATATTTGAAATTGTGTTAGAGTGAACATTTTCCGTGGGTGTTACCTGGCCAATTTTTTAAATAGTCCACCACTCGGCAGTTCCAGTTCCACCATCAAATCGCAGAGGGACGGAATTGGAATGGGATGGATTTCACCCACTAATAATTAATTATTATTGATGTAATTGAAGGGAAGCCGTCAGAGTACTTCCCCAAAATTAAAATAATATTCGCGTTATTCTCTAAAATAGGTGATATAATATTAATATACAAATATCAATATACCGCGACCTACAAGTGTCTACCAGCGATAAGAAGAGAAGTTCGCAAATGATCGAAGTACAACCCCTCCTCGGTGCTCTCGTTCAAAAATCCCCTCTTTCGTGATGTGATAATTTCCAATCCCGCACACTTCAACTTGAAACTCTAACTCGAAAGGAATCGGTACTTACGCGAGAGACAAACTCATTTTACTGCCTCACTATCACACTGTTAACAGAAATCTTGTGCAACTACAACGAGTTGTTTTAACTTTTGACGTGGATTTGCATTCACACCACCTATGACTGCTTAGTTTCCGTGGCAACAACTGGAATTTCTGCGATTTATTTCCATTCACAGGCGAATTAAGAAAAAGGCTGACTGACTGACGAAAGAGCATAAACCGCAACAGTCTCACGTGCAAACTATTGTAATTTAACGAAGCTCTCTCTTCAAGTACGTTTATCAATTCAATTTGCCATTTCCGTTGAGGAATATTTTTATGTCACGTGCTCACATCGATGTCTTCTTCGGCCCGCGGTCGGCACTCGCTCCCATCCACGAAACCCACTTCTCATCGTTCAATAGTGCACGTGCTACAGTGGGCCGTTATTACCTCCGCTCACACACATTAAGGTGAAGTTTTCGTCACAGGACTGTCGGATTACAGTGAACGACTATCGTTGAATTCAGTTTGCTGTGGCCGTGAGTGCGTTTGGAGCGCGGGAGATAAGAGTGATCTCACCCGAGCGAGTTCTCTCCGTTGCTATGTCGTCTCCTGCGATGTCATCTTCAAACCGGAGTATTTTGATTTCCTCTCCATTTACCTCGACTCCTTTGATACTCAATTGTTGTGTTTCTTTTATTGCCTCTTCGGGGTATACGTTGAATATTACTGACGAGAGTTTGCATCGTTGTCTTACTCCTTTGCTTATTTTGGTTTCTATTTTTCTTCGATTTTTCCTTTAGATGGTCGTTGCCTGATTCTTGTAGAGCTTATGGATAATTCTTCTGTTTTTGTATTCCAATCCAAGCGCTTCTAGTACCTTGAACATTTTTTTTTCCATTCGACGTTGTCGAAGGCCCTCTCCAAGTCCACGAATGCCACGTATAATGCTTATTTACGTGTCTCATTTTTTCCGCCCGAACTCTCAAGCTGAAATTGCCTGTCTTGCTCCTCGGTTTTTCCTGAAACCGAATTGGGTTTCCTTGTCTACTTCCTTCTATTCTTCGGCGAATAATCCTATTAAGGACTTTGGATGTTTGAGCTATTCGGCTCAATGTTCTGTGATCTTCGCATTTCCCTGTTATTGGTTTCTTCGGTATTGCCATAATTATACTTTTCTAGAATCTAGTATCTTTCCGCTGTCGTAGCTATCTTTGATTATTCCATAGAGGGTATCCTTCATTTGGACCCCGAGTGACTTGATTATTATTCCGTTTATTTTGTCAACTCCTGGTGCCTTATTCTTTCTCAGGTTTACCTTTTGCTTCTTGTTAACTGCGGACCCCGATCGTCTTTAGTTATCATGCTTTCACCTGCCATAGGATGGTAAGGGTTTTTAATTTCTTATATTAAACGTTCAATTTTTAACCAATTTTTTATTTTATCAAAACAAAGGTATGTTGATTTAAACTGAAAAAGATGTTTGACCTCGAGAACAATTAATAATCCCGAATAATTCTGATGCACTGTATCAAATCGTTTACAATTTATTTCGTTTTAATATGTTAAAAACTTAAACACACAATTGTTTATAATAAGTTAATAAAAGCGCTGAATTAGATGAAATTGTGCCACAAACAGAGTGCGCACCTGCAAGTGGCCTCTCAAATTCTCATTTCTCTGACCCCATCGACAATTCTATTGTACTATTCTAGGGATTCTGGTTGCTAACATGGATCCTTAGAAACCATTATGCAATACATTTTTATTTTTTGTTGCAGTTACAGTTACCTGTGATGATATACCGTTTTCGGCATGTGACGTCATTGGATATGAGTAAGTTTCGAGTCGTCCCATTAAAATTGAAAACTTACAATCCTCATGGCGTGAACTTATTGCATATCATGAATGTTTGTTGCATTTAACATACAAATTACCAGCGAATAAGAGGGAGGTTGGAGAGACAGTAGCAGATCATGAGGTTGTTACCGCTAACAAGCGGTCGATCCAAGTTCGCTTCCAGTTTGCTCTGGCATTCCAGATATGGGTTTGAAGGTCGACAAATCGAGAGCCGCTGGTCCTGGAAACAGCAATGATGGAGACACTGCTAGGCGGTCTTTCGAGGACCCTGCCAAACCATGAACTATCATTGAGACCTAACACGAGGATTCCGCATAGTGCTAGAGGCCTTGTGTTGTGGATTACATATAGATCACGAGGAGTTCTATGAATGAAACCACCCGCAAATATACGGAACTGCACGGCGGGTACTACGTGCCCACCATAGAACACAAAGTGCTTATTCACGGCAGGGACGCCTTGTGGAACGTGCAGTGCTGTCTATTGGACATCTACCGGAAGAAGGGAAGGAGGCAACCAACAAGTACGTCCTACATTTTTGAGAGGGTTTTTATCGAAAAATGTCTAGGGAGTGCACACGGAGGGACTGGGGCAGATCAAAGTAAGTCAGGGGATCTTAAATGTACTGTGATCAAAGCTTCCAATAGCAAAAAAAGGGCAAGAATTATTTTTTAGCAAACCTTTCCCCTAATTTTGTATGCCATCCATTATAATGTATAATGTTTTGTTAAATAAAAAGTTAGACTTTTCTGTTCAATTTGCAAAAAAATTGCGAGTAAATTAGCAATGATTTTTTTAAATTTACTCTCCGGAATCATGTTCATAATCCTCAAAAACCTAATTATACTTTTCTTAAATAAAATATGTTCGGTAATACTGTCAAATTTGCAAAAAAAATGCAAATTGATTGGCTTTTAAATATTTTTTGCGATTTTTACTACGGATTGATTTTAAGCAACCTAAAAAATAATATACGTACAAATTTTTATGAAAATGGTGAAATAATTTTTTAATACAGCCAATTTTCAGTCGATATTGACCACGGTGAGGTGGTCCGGTTGATTGCATGGAAGTTTGCGTGGAATTAATAGTCCGTGGGAATCCATAATGGATGAGACGACCGCACTTCGCGGGTCTCGTCCGAACACACGAGGGAAGGGTGAACGCCACAACGACGCGAAGAATGCCTTCAAAAACGAAACAGAATACGTCCCGATTTGTCAATCAATTCACTTCGGAAACAAAAAGGCGAATTGAAACCAAAAAAGTTCTCTTTTCTCCCATCGTCTCTTTCATTTCCGCATTCGAAAATATTGGGGGGGAGAGGGGAAGAATGGCGATAAACGACTCCTGCGCCACATATGATAAGGGGTCATCGTGTACGGTCCGTTTGCGATAATAACCTTGCCGAGAACGAAAGCGAGAGGCGAAAGAAGGGCGGGAGTTGAGTTGGGGGGAGGGGCGTTGAGCGAAACCTCGGATGCAATGAGTGTTCCCGAGAGATTCCAAAGGTGCCCATGACGAGGGAAGAGTTAATTTCTTGAGCTCGTGAGAAAGAGCGTCGCTTCCTCGGACGGGATAAGGGCATGCGTAAAGGGGACAGGATGCTTCCCTTCCCTTTATCGGATTGCCGCGTGCATACTCCGAGCCCTCCCTATCTCTCTCCGATATGAACCCTGGGTCCACTTGCGCACTAGGCCACTGTATGTCGTCGGGCTATTGAGATCGGACTTGCGAGGATCGTTGCATGCTGAAAATGTCCTTTTCTCATCAATATATGACAATAGATAACAGGAGACGAGGCCCGTTTGATTCTGCAGGAGTTTGCTCTTTCGCATGGAACCGCTCAAAGATTGTTTGTAATTTTAAATTGGAGGCAATCGATTTCAAAGGTGGATTCGATCCAGTCCCTGCTCTAACGGAAGGAAACGTTAACACCGCTGCTCGCACTGTTAAAGACCATTGTCGAATGACGTCGGGAACATTATGGGAAATATTTAAAGGTTTACTCAAAAGTATCAGGCTAAACCTTCCGGGTATAGAATGTTGAGGATTTTGAAGAAAAAATTGTGCATTTGACCTCATCTTCACTTCACTTCAGCATTGTACCGGAATTTTACAAATGCGATGAAACTACTCGTAGAAAATTAAATATCGGTGAAATATACAAAGTTTTTCTAATTCGTAATTTAAATTTTGATCGGTTGCCACCCACACATTGGCAGCAGGAAACCTAAGAATGCAACGCTTCCGTGCGCCGTGGGGCTGATCGCACCCGAGAAGCGAGACTTGCGTGCAGGTTTGATCGCAGTTCAAGTTGATGCTCAAGTAAGAGGAGTTTCCTTTGAAGGCTATTGACTGCAAACGAACATTGGCTGTATCATTATGATCCTGATAGCAAAAAGCATAGCTGCGTGGAATTCTCCGGTATCACCAACATCAAAAACAGCCAGAGCAATTACTTGTGCTGGGAAAGTCAAAGTCATGCTTTTTTGTCAATAATCAAGTATGTTTTCGAGCGTGTCATCATGACGTATTGACACAAATCAGTAAATGGAGCAAACTATAGGGATGAGCTGAACATTCTCCGAGACGGTGCCAATTGCAAAAGTTTAGATTCTGCTCCACGACCAAACACGGCTCCGAATCGCAAACTTCATTTCTGAATTTCCGGTGAAAATTGCGAGAAGTGCGTTCTTCATCCTCTACATTGGCCAAAACTAGGCCAATGTGACATTTTTCTTATTCCTCAAAGTGAGGAAACACTCTCGCGAAAAACGTTTCACACCAACAGATAGATAGAGGTCTTTATTTGGGCAAAATTGAGACCTAAAGGCCCCTTCTACCATTTAACCCATGGCATAACAGGCTCGAAAGAGAAGCAGCATTAAAAGCTGCCGAGACACATGTGGAGAAAGTATCACAAAACGTCTTCCAGCAAGTCATCGGTAAGACTGGAAAAAAAGATGTGATATGTGCGCTTCCTCCAGTGGGGTCTTCTTCCAGAGAGACCATCCAAATTCGGAGGGCGAAAACAAATATGATGTGAAAACAACTAGGCTCATTATTTATTCAATATATCTCCCCATAGTGGTCTACCTTGCGATTTTACCTAAGATATTGAGGAAATACCTTCCTCTATGTTTAGGCCTGGCTGTTCAGATTACTGAGACAAAATTCAAGAGATAAAACAATCGAAGATGATTATATCAGGAATTCCTGTTCCTCTTGCGACCACACAAGGGAAATGGGACGCGAGCACAGCAGCCAAAGCACCCTCATTACTGCCCCTTTACATTTCATAGCTGGTGTCCTCGCACCCTGGGGATCGCCGTGCCCTCCGGCGTTGGAGGCCTTAGCCGCGCGTGAGGGCGAGCGCCAACTAATCCAAAATGCAGCTCATTAACCTCTTCCGAGTACTTATCGGTCTCAAGCACCCGTCTCGTCGAACTCGAAGCAAGAAAATCAGCGAGTGCAAGACGACACAATCCCCGCTTCACTCTCTTGTTCGAATCTGTAGTCGACGTTACGTCGGTGACTTGACAGGTTTCGCAGTCATATTTCCGTTTCGGGGAGAAGGCTGAAATCATTTCCACCCAGAGTTATTGAGCATTCTTTAGCAACTAGCTTTCATTCTAGCAACATTCTCGGCAATGTTCAGAGGTCACTCCAAAGAAGCCTCGAATCAACCTTTATATCTTTTAGGCATATGTTTTTCTCTAAGTAATATGAGTTTTTAAAATTCTCCAAATATTGAATCAAACAAAAGTTCGACATCAAACAAAGTGCAACGTGAAATGAAAATAGGGGCTATAGTTGATGAATAAAATATAAACGAATAACGATACAAACCCAAATGAAGATCAAAGGCAAGTTTGGTGAACATTGGTATTTCATGGGATAAGAACCATTTAGACAGTAAATATTTACCTTTACTTTGCTTTTCATTTATCAAACATTTATCACAACAAAAATTGAAAAATAAAACTATTCCTGGCTTAAATCTGACTTGGTTTAAATTCGTAAAAGTTTCAAAACAGCGGGAGGGATGACTTTTCAAATCTACTCATTTGAACCGCAGGAGCTGTTTCGAGCTTCAGCTTACAACACACGCGTAAATCTGAGAAATAACCGAAGTTCCTACGTTCGTCTTACATCAGCGAAATCTCTCCATTTGACAAAATGGGTGAAACAAGCAACGCTTGCCGTAGTTGCTTGCATCGACCCCACCTCCGTTTCTAGGTCATTGGGCGAATTTCAAGCTCGAATGCATCGTCCGGGAGAAGTCGTCGGTCTCTGCGGTTATCGAATGTTTATCACTGGCGCCCTTTGCTTGAAACTGTTTCCCACAACATTCACTGAGATTCACTACAACTCTTGATGTCGGAACTCCAAGAGAGAAGTTGATGAAAAGCTGATTACTAAATACAAATGTCCAAACTACACTCACTAACATCGGGAATGAATTAAGTAAACAGATCACATTTGTAGGCAAACTCCAGATTGTAAATTTAAGTGGATATGAACTAGACACACAAATATTGTCTCGCCTCACGGATTAAAGCAATGCCAGTTCGAAAAATATTAAAGCGTTTACGAAGAAATGCAATAACTTCCACGAACACAACACCTTTCCCATCCATTGATGATATAATTCCTTGCGAGATTCATAAAATGGACCAAAAAAGTTTTTCTACTTGGAAAGACACTCTCCTGCAATCGTTGTCTATAATGAGAAAGACCTAATAAGTCTCCATAAATAATGAGTCAGAAAAAATAGGTATTCCACTTTGATTCCGATTCAATGAATGAAGAAATCTTTCTGCCGACATCAAACGATCGCGAAATAAATGCCCGACGCACTCCCTCCACCAGACGAATCGTGCACCGCGTCGCAACGGATGGGACGACCAAAGGACAAGAGGGCCGGCGTCTTTCGAAATGAGTACCTTCTTACGCCAGAGTGGAGGGACTCCATTCGTCAAGATTCTATCCAACAAGTTTTCTTACGACGGCATGAAAGACGCCAAGGAAGTAATTCAGAGGAATTGACTTACGTAATTTTTCGGCACAAAAAATAAAATGCAAAGCATCTATTGAAGGGGTCCGAATTCGATGATCATATGAGCATAAGGGGAATTTCGAGAAATAATGTTTCTCGAAAGTAATGAGAAAATTTCTCAGGTGGCACATCCACCTGGGAAGAAGATTGTGCCACCCCATCTTTGCGTAATATTCACGCGACGTAGGCACATGGGGTCAATGTAAGAAGTGTACTCTCTCTGTCCCCACCCCAACGCTCGGATTAATTATTTGCTGAGGTTGTAGAACCGGAGTCTGTAAATTGGAGTCAAAGGAAGATACTTGTATCGCATTGGCTAGACCGAAAATGTGAACGCTACACTCGAATTATGCAGGCTGTAGTGCCCTTTAATATTTTAATTTACTCTGGCCTAAATGTTTTGAGTCAAAACATTCGACATTTACCCAGGCAAGTCTTTTTTCCGTTATATACATAGAGCGAGGTTATGGTTGTTTCTTAAATGAGAAAATACGTTCCCGATAACTCAATTGGCTGTGACGGGTCCTTCTAGGACACATAAATGAACAAAATATTCGCCTAAATCCTTAGTAGGGATGCTAACGCGGGCGATTTCTCAAGCGCAGCCGCCTCCACACAATAAAATTTATGTTGGATTATGAAAAGACGGCGGCACTCACACCCATGGGGTGAGGCTCTGTGGGACCCGTGGCACTATTTCCGCTTCCGTGACTGGTCATTTGGTGCCAAGACTGAACCTTGACCGCGACTATATTTTAACTTTAATATTCATCGGACTGTTGCATTTTCAGGCAAATTTGCCTCAGAGGGCATTTTATTCAAGAATATTAATAATGGATTTCTTCAATTTAAATTTGCACCCTTGCATCGATCAGTGAGACCAATTCAGCGTATATGCGAATAAGATCCTCCCCTCGCTGTTATGCAACTGTATTTCGGGAGACGAGGGCTCCCGTTGCAAGAGGAGAGGGTGCGTGCGTGCGGCAGGGAGGAGGGGGGTTGAAGAGTGGGGGCGGCGGGGGTTCGTGTGAGGACGAAAAGGGGGAGGGGATGGGGCCAGAGCACCGGGGGGCAGCGGGGTAGAGGGCGGCGGAGCTTCATTACGCGGTCTCGGCGGAGGGGCAGGGGGAACGAAAGAGGCGCTGGAGGGCGGGGGAGGGAGAGGAGGCCAAGAGGGCTTCGATTGGTCGGCCACCGCCAACTAACAATGGCCCTTAGGAGGATCCCGATTGGACGGACCGCGTTGCCATGGCTACAGGCGGGAGCAACGCCGGAAATAGAAGGGGTGATGTTGGGAGGGAGCGGGGAGGGGCGGGGGGAAGCCCGCCCGAAGGAGTCGGCGCGGAAGAGCAAAGGCACGGCCGGCCCTGCCCGCCCCCCTCGCGCAACACGCAGGGGAGGGGAGCGAGTCCTTTCGAGAGGGGGGGTCTCTCCCGCACACGCACACACTGACGCGACGCACCGAGTGGGAAGACGGACCGAGGCGAGCGCTCTCCGTACCTCGACGGACTGACTGCTGCCTTGGCAAGAGGCGGGCGGGCGTGCACCAAGCGGACTTCTTCCCAGGGTGAGTGCACGTGGTCGCTCCAAGGGAGTGAGTGCACAGCCTTTCGCAACCACACTCTCTGGTGGAGCCACGAGGCGACGAGAAGCAGCGACGCCTCTCCCTCGGCCGCTCCGGAGAGGACCGACTCCAGGGTGGGTCGGTCAGTCAGTCAGCTTCCTGGGGAGGTCGGGGTGTGTTGGTGTGATTGCGTTTGTTTGTGGTCGACGGCACTCGAGGGAAGACGGGTGCGGCCCCTCCGGGCAGAGGACTATCTTCGGTGACTTCGACGCCCGCGTCATCACCCTTCGGTGACTTCGACGCCCGCTCCGTGGCGTGAGTGCACTCCGAGGGTGCCGCTCCTCGGGTCGTGCACCCGGCGCCGATCGGCGGCGTGTCTCTCGCGGGGCGGGGCGGCGTTGGCCAGGGCTCCCGGCGACGGCAAACATGATGAGCTGCGCCCAAGTGATGATGTACCAGCCGTACGCCCCCTACTTGCCTTACGACCGACTGGCGGCCGCCGCCGCCGCTTCCTCCTCGTCGTGCGCCTCTTCCGCCGCCTCCTCCTCCTCGTCCTCGTCCTCCTCGGCGGCGTCGCCATCGGCCGTCGCGGCGGTAGCCGCCGCTGCCGCAACCGCCGCCGCTCCCGGCCCTCTCGTCCCAGACGACGACGTCGAATCCAAGGTAATGTGGGCGTATTCATTTAGCAGGCTTTTTGTTATTTCCCCTCCAAGGATGGCCGCGGGCATGGCCGTCCGTATTAACCATTTTTTAAATGGTACGCATTTTTATAACTATATTTTTTAAGTGCTGATATTTTCTAATTGTAACTTACTCAAATGCCTTTCGCGAGCCTATTTAAAGGTCCACGAGTACTTGGTGGAGATAACAGTCACCCATCGCGTATTATCCGTGGTGATACCAATCCTAAACTGATTATGTGTCTGGGCGTCTGGAAGTTAGGTCAGGAAAACGGCCGGGAAAGGGAGCGATCCAGAATCAGCCTTCCGATTTTGAATTGGTTATATTCACTTCACGCGGATTTGTTCGAGGGGAACTTTTACGAATCTACGGGGATGTGTGACGCTTTGATGTGTGACGGGGGTTTGAAATTATGCCTACTGGGTCCATCTTTTCTCAATTCTAGTGAATGATAATTTCGATATGCGAATGTGAAATTACAATAAAGGTAGTAGATTATAGGTATTTTATAAGCCTGCTCTTCTATCGAGCGACATTTTGGACTGATTATCTTAGTACGGAAAATGCTGACAGTGAATTCACTTATACTTATTTCTCAGATAATTTGTCTAAGCTGTAGTAAATTTATTAATCTGAAAATATCATTCCCTTCATCTGGGTAGTTACATGTAATGTTGTAATTAGATTCATTCATAGTTCAGCAGCCACTCCTGCTTTTATTTATTTTCACTCCTGTTCGATAGTCATTTGGTCAATAAGGAACTTTTAACACTAATAAAAACAGTCGCCCGCATTTCTTTCTGGAACCTATACGTAGCTAGGAAAATCAACTTTGTAAGAGTCAACAGAGGCCTTCTCCTGTGACAACCGGTTTCACCAGCTAGGGGGAAGTACAAGGTGCATTAAAATGACAAGTGCAAGCCTTTACAGGGGAAACCGGTTGCACCAATAGGTTAAAATATTCTGGAAGTCTCCGTTAAAAATACCAATTTAAGTAATGTCCTTTTAGTGCAAAAACAACATGCCTCTCTCGAAATAAGGAAGCACAACATTGAGATATAATATCAGAATGGTTGCGATGTGTCTTCTACGTAGAGCAAAACTTCAGAAGTTACTATCACCATATCCGATTGCAGCCGTGACACAAAAGGACGCCGCTGACCTCGGATATCGGAGCAATATTCATTATTGATCATGAAAGGAAAACCTTAGGAGATTTGACTCGGAGCTTCCGGGTGGGAAGTCAATCTAGTATCTCTTGAAGAATTCTGATAAATATACTTTGACATAAAGCACTAAGCAATATCAGAAAATAAGTATTGGCCTCGAAGTTTGGGAAAAATGAATAAATATGATACAAATAATTTTAAAAGTTTTAATTATACTTTGGTACATCGTGATACCAGATGTCATGTGTCCAAAAATTGTCTGTCTCCAGGCCCAACAAAGTGTTCTGTTAGACTTTCATCCAAATGAAAAAGAAAACATGCAAGAAGTTTAACCCAGCAAGGGTTTCCACAAAAATACGTTTTCAATAACCTACGTTGTTATCTATCATTTGGTCTTAGCAAGACAGTATCATAGATTAGTTCAGCACGTGTACGGCAATGGCTGGCGTTACCTCCGGTATCCACTAGCCATGTTTATTGCCCAATGGTTTTACGCATATTTTTAAGATGTCCATAATCAAGTTTTCCGACGGATAATTGTTTGTTAACCTAGCAAGTAGGGAGCTATTGACTCCCTACTTATCCTACTAGCATTGAGACACCACCCAAATCTTATTTTTTCTAGTTGGACCACTTATTATTACTATTAACAGCAAATATGCGACCTCAAACGTAGAGCACGATATACGTAAAAATGTGAGACATATTGCAAGATAGAAAATATGTTTTTTCAAACAAACAAAAATCAAGTGCCAAAATAAAACAATGTTTATAAGCGCACCAAGGTCATGTAATACTTACTCACTTTTGCTAAATGCGTTGCTATATTTACTGTATCTATGAAAATAGGGAATTAGAAAATGTTGGGTTGTCTCGAATTCTTAAAACTTAAGATAGAAGTCCTGTCTCAAGCACCCATGCACATCTCGGTATTATTAACACACATTTATCGCTGAAATTGAAGACCAAAACATTGGTTCTCATACGCAATGCTACTGAGCAAATTTCCTCCATCACATCTCAAAAGGATTTCATAATGCAAATGGCATTGCATCTTCCAACAGTGCCTATGCCGTTGTTTCCCTAATATGGTCGAGTTAAACTACCATCCCGAGACAAATTTATTGAACCTAAATAAATTATTATCTCTCCCGGAAGGGCAATTTACTTTTGTGACCGACCTCTAAAAATGCTCTCGCCGGTGTGTGAATGGATTCAAGGAGGTACGTCAGTGCGAGTGGGAAATAACGGCAGCCTGTCGCATCAGCATTATCAATGACATCCAAATCGCCAACGCGACAGCCAATTGTATGAGGATAAATTAACGGGCGTTCCCATGTCGCCGCTATCTGCCACAAAAGCCTATTTTACTTACAACACATACTTAATACTACGAGTATGTGTTTTAAATGTGCCACCAAAACTCTGTTTATCTGCATTCAATATGCAAGGAAAATAGTGAACGAGCTGAGCACTTAAAAAGGGCTACAGAAGTATGAAGCAAAATTTCAACGGACATGTTTAAGCCATTTAGGGCAATCCTATTGCAGTGCGCGCGATCGCCACCGCGACGTCCTCCTTCGGGCCGGGCAAAGGCAGGTGCCTCCGCAGGCCGGCCGGCGCGGCATCGACTGCCACGTATTGCATATCTACATTATTACGAGTACATAGTACCCTGCAAGTCACCGCTGGGGTGTGCGGCAAGGGGCAATTGCACACTAGACTAATTTTGATACAAAATATTTTTCCTCATAGCGTGGTCACATAAAGTTATTCAGAACCCATTAATCGTTCGTGGCAAAAATGGCTCTTAAATCTATCTGTTCTACACTTAATCTCTCCAATTTTATTTACATTATCTTTTCTACCGCAGAACGATGGGGGTGATGACCCATTCTCAACATCACTGCAAAAGAGACGCCCTTCCAAGTAATGCAAGAGATTTAATCTATAATTTTACCTTCGCTCCGAGAGAGATTCCCATCCTAACTTCTTAAATGATCTATGTACGCTACTCAGCTGGTCATAACACATTTTACAACCTCCTCCGCGTGCGAATGAGTCAACCTTTGGCCAGAGCGCTCACACACACGGCGCGGCGGTCCAAGAAAAGGAAGGAGCGAAGGCCGACCCAGAGGAGAGGACCAAAGGAAAAGAGATGCTGGCTGTCAAGTCAAACCCGGCATGCCAATGGAATATCCAATGTGGGAAGAAGGGTGACGCGATGCCGAAAGAGTTCAATCTTGACCGAGTATTGATATGCTCGTCTGCCCACAAAACGGTGGATCCGCGGTTCGTCTTGCACCGACCACTGCCGCTACCTTTTTCGCGCCTGCAGCAGCCAGCGTGCCACCCCACACCCCACCATTCCTTGGCACGGGGGGGGGGGGCGTTTCACTATGTAATCTTACCCAAACATAGGCACTTTGTCATCTGCATCATACGGGGTCTGCCTCGCGCGAGACGACGATCCAATGGACCGCCTTACGTGCCATGGACAGCTTTGACGCGATGGAAGTGTGTTTAGGACCGAATTCGCTGCAGGATGAAAGTCTATGGATGTAAACGTCGATGGATGATGCGTGGCCTTCCTCTTCGGCCCTTCCGATCCAGTCGCTCACCGTCTTCAGAAGGCGGTCTTGACCGGAGCAAAACCGTCCCTCGCACCGCTTGCGACACAGCTTCCCATTCATTCCTTTTCGCCCCGGGGGGCCCGACGTCCCAGGCCCATCCGTCGCCGCTGCTCCACACGACGCCACACACACATCTCAACCACCCCTTCTTCTCTGCTCCTTGACAATGGCTAACTTACGGAGACCCTTGTTACGAAAGATTGCCCATATCCCCTAGATTTCACTATTAGAATTTTCCTTTTGGAAAATGGCATCAGCGTGGTGATACCAGCTTTAAGCATATTCTTGCATGTTCACGTTTAATTTACAACAAGTTTCTATTTTCTTAAATACCACTGGTATAAAGGTCTTCGATCCCATTACACATTACACAAATATGCACTGTACAACGTGCAATTTACAGATTATGTGGAAGTACTCACGAGAAAAATATAACATTAGGACGGCACAATAGAACACAAAATAAAATAAATCAAATACGAGAATAAAGGCCACGGAGTAGGCCGAAAACTTAAAAAATCTATAACGTGAGTGTCCTTTCACGTGTTATCTATTTTATTTTGTGTTCTATTGCGGCGTCCAAACAAACACACACACACACACACAGACACACACACACAGACACACACACACATATATATATATATATATATATATATATATATATATATATATATATATATATATATACATATATAGATGATTTCTTCGAAGTAACACGGAAGTGTTGAATAAAAAACTTAGACAGTAACACACAGCACGAGAACACATAAAAAGAACACTCACAATAATATCTTGATAATTTCGACGGACTTGAGCTCCGTCTTCTTCGGAAGATAAGATATGACCGTCATATCTTATCTTCCGAAGAAGACGGAGCTCAAGTCCGTCGAAATTATCAAGATATTATTGTGAGTGTTCTTTTTATGTGTTCTCGTGCTGTGTGTTACTGTCTAAGTTATATATATATATATATATATATATATATATATATATATTTTTTTTTTAGGTAATCTACCGGTTAAGGTAGGTTTTTGGATGGACCCAACTATCCAATAAACATTTTGTGACTCCCCACCTAGCAAACTAATCTATATCAGGTCCCTCTTCATCTCGGTGTACTTCTTTCCTCCCTTCATCTCGTCTAACATCCCTATCCTGTTCCTACCCTTACCTCGCTTGCCCAACATTCTTCCCTCTATTACCCTCTTCAACATTCCACTACCGCTCAATACGCCCTTCATCCATTTTTCCTGCCTCCATAGGATTTCTCTCAACAAACCCCTCTCCTCCCCCACCATTTCTAGTACTTCCTCATTTGTTTTCTTTCGGTCCATTTCACCTTTTCCATTCTTCTCCAGACCCACATTTCAAAAGCCTCCAATCTACGTCTATCCTCCTGCTTCAGCGACCACGTTTCCGCGCCGTACATAGCTACGCTCCATATCAGAGTTTTGACGAGTCTTGTCTTAACATCTGTACTCAACGTCCCCGTCATCAACTCCCTCCTCCTCGAGAAAGCTTCCTTGCCTAGCGCAATTCTTCTCCTTACGTCCCTACCACTTTGACCGTGTTGGTCCAAAACACTTCCGAGATATGTAAACTGTTCTACCTGCTCTATTTTTTCCCCTCCTATTTTAATATTTAGCTTAGCCTTTTTCTTTCTGGAAAATCGCATAGCCTTTGTTTTATTAATATTTATTCTCATCCCATATTTATCGCACTGAACCTCCAATTCACTCAACAATGCTTGCAACCCCTTGGCTGACTGAGCAACTAATGCTTGGTCATCAGCAAACCTAACCGATTTTACGAATACCCCTCCGACTTTCATTCCTACCTCCAGTTCTGCCTCTTTAATCATTTCCTCTACATATACGTTGAACAGTACCGGTGACAATGGGCAACCCTGCCTTACACCTCTTCCTAACACTGCCCGTCCGGACTCTCCGTTCCCCACTCGCACCTGAGCAGTCTGAGACATGTACAGGTTGCGGATCAGTCTCCTGTCCCTCCAATCCATTCCTATTTTCTGCAATACACGCATTAATTTTTCCCAATTCACTCTATCAAACGCTTTTTCGAAATCTACAAAACAGGCAAAAACGTCCTGATTGTATTCTATATTCCTCTCGACTAGTGATCTCATTACTGCAATGGCTTCACGCGTACCTCTTCCTTTCCTGAACCCAAACTGATCATCCCCTAAGTAATCATTTGCCTTACTCTCTATCCTTTTGTTGATGATCCTGAGAATAACTTTAGCTGCGTGGGATATCAAACTTATTGTTCTGTAATCCTCACATGACGAAGCCTTTGCCTTTTTTGGAATAGGAACTAACACCGACCTTACAAAATCTTCCGGCCAGATTCCATCCTCATAGATACTACGAATCAGTCCATATATGGCCTTCTTCCCACCTTTCCCTAACCATTTCAACATTTCTACAGGAATATTGTCCACCCCCACAGCCTTATTTGCTTTCATCTCCTTTAATGCCCTTTCTATTTCATCGTCGAGTATGCCTGGACCTAAGCTATCTTCTTCTACGTCATGTTCCTTTTCTATGTCTAACCTTGTCGGCCTAAGTTCTTTACCATACAGTGTTTCTATATATTCCTTCCTTCTCTTTTGGATTTTTCCTGGTTCAACTATTATCTTACCCCATTTATCTTTAACTGTTAGCACACATCTTGCCTTCTTACTTCCCGATAATAACTTAACCTTGCTGTATAGAGCACCAATTTCACCCTTCTTCTGTAAACTTTCCATATCCTCGCATTGCGTTTTCCACCATTCTTCTTTTGCTTTATTTGTGGCCCTTCTCAATTTATTGTTTAACTCTTTGTACTTCATTTTGCCTAACTCTGTGTTTACATTTTTCCATCTTCTTCTCTCATCCATCTTTGCAATCATCTCCTCCGTTACCCATGGGATATATGTATATATATATATATATATATATATATATATATATACACATATATACATATATACATATATATACATATATATATATCGATGATGCGGAAGTACTCACGAGAGCAATATAACTATTGGACGGCACAATAGAACACAGAATAAAACAGATAACACGTAAAAGGACACTCACACTGTAGATGATTTGAGCTTTCGGCCTTCTCCGAGGCCTTCTTCAGGTCAGACTGAGAGGTTTTGAGGGAAGAGTGCCTGGGGAGGGGAGGGGGGGCGGAAGGTTTAGGGACTGTTGGGAAAGAAATTAAAGATAGCGGTTAAGGGTGGGGATTTTAAAGGATCGGAAATATAGGATGTATGCGGATTCGCGAGTTCTCACCTCTAAGTTGGTGGCTGAATGGGGTAAAGATTCTTGAACTGTTAGGGAAAAGCATTGGTCAAATGATAGGTTGTGTGAACTTGCGTGTAAAGGGATAGGAAAAGAAGAGAGTGAAGCAGAATTACATGAGTAGCGGTGATTGTTCATTCGGATGGATAAGGGAGTAATGCATTCGCCTATGTAGAATGAGGTGCATTGTTTGCACGACAAAAGATAGATAATATTTTTTGAGAGGCAATTAGCGTGGGAACGGGGTGAAGGGACAATGAGGGGATGTGGGGAGAGAGGAGCAGATCTGATTAGGAGACATGTTTTACATAGGGGGCGATTGCAGGTAGGGTAAATATGTGGAAATTTGTCAGGGCGGGGTGTCAAAGGGTTGGTGGATCTCAGGTTTCTGAGATTGGCTGGTCGTCTGTAAGCGACAGAGGGGCATTGGGGCAGTAAGGATGTGGTCGCGTCATTGTCATGTAATATAGGATAAAGTTCTTTAAGAATGGTTTTCAGTCTGTGGGATCCGGGGAAATAGGTTGTGCAAAGGTTGAGTCCAGCGTCAGATGTGGACTTTTTACGTGTTATCTGTTTTATTCTGTGTTCTCTTGTGCCGTACAAAAGTTATATTGCTCTCGTGAGTACTTCCGCATCATCGATATATATATATATATATATATATATATATATATATATATATATATATATATATATATTCATTCATATGAAATTAGAGAAAAGGAAAATGGGAAAGGGGCAAACAAAGGACGAACACAAGAGAGGTGTATATATATGCGGGTCGCAGTGGTCTAGTGGGTGGAGATATATAAATATATAGATATATAAAAAAAACCATAAACACAGTAATCAACCCGAAGGTCGGATAAGTAGGTGATGGTAGAGCTCACCCATGTAACAAGCCCGACGGCGTGTGAATATTCACACATCAGGGTAAGGGGGCCAGTTACTTTCCCTGCGCCGGTTATGGTTTCCCATGAAGATCTGGTACCCGAAAAATCAACTAGCTTGGGTGGAGCTGGAGGTGCCCAAAGTGCCTTGCCCGGGAATCGAACCCGGGACTCTCCGGTCAGTAGTCCAACTTTCGACCCTCTACACCACCGCGACCCATATATATATATATATATATATATATATATATATATATATATATATATATGTATATATATATATATATATATATATATATATATATATATATATGTATGTATATATATATATATATACATATATAAATTCTCTGATAGTCATAACAAACACAGAAACCAAAACACAAAAGAGGAAAAACTCACTGGTTCTCGAATTTTCGGTGGTCCAACCACCTTTCTCAAGAGGAATTAGGAACAGAACTGAGGCAGAGGAGGGCCCAACTTTGCCCTGCCTTTTACATTGGACAGTGTACCACACCCCTCAATATTAGAATCAATAATCATAGAGCCTCATGCAACAATTCCTCCCTTATTAGTATGCTCCCAATCCCCAAACATGCCTCCGAACACAACGCTGCCTTTGACCAATGTTTTAAAGTATCCGTCTTAGCATCCCTCCCACACTCAGACCCTCCACTGAAACTCAAAACATTAGAGCTAGCTTTCATCTGGCTCTTGGATTCCTGGAATCGCCCAGGTATTAATATTAGACATTAATTGCCCCCTTTATGCATATTATTTCATCCCCCTCCGCCCCCAACAACTTCCATATCATCCCCACCTTTTTTAAAATTCCCGCGCCATACACTACCCCTCCAAACTCCTCACCTCGAATGCCTTCCCCCCTTTTTCTTTCTTTTCCCCTCTTTTCCCCCATTTCCCCTTCTCCTTCCCACCACTGCTTTCGGGCCCTCCTCTGCCTCAGTTCTGTTCCTAATTCCTCTTGAGAAAGGTGGTTGGACCACCGAAAATTCGAGAACCAGTGAGTTTTTCCTCTTTTGTGTTTTGGTTTCTGTGTTTGTTATGACTATCAGTGAATTTACATTACACGTTTGTGGGTTTTCCAAAAAAGTGTATATATATATATATATATATATATATATGTATATATATATATGTGTGTATATATACACACATATGTATTTATATATTATATCTGTATATATAATATATATATATATATATATATATATATATATATATATATATATATATATAATATATGATGAGTCCGACCTGAAGAAGGCCTCGGAGTAGGCCGAAAGCTTAAATCATCTACAGTGTGTCATTTTACGTGTTATCTGTTTTATTCTCTGTTCTATTGTGCCGTCCAAAAGATATATTGCTCTCGTGAGTACCTCCGCATTATCTATATATATATATATGAGTCATATCTTATCTTCCGAAGAAGACGGAGCTCAAGTCCGTCGAAATTATCAAGATAATATTGTGAGTGTTCTTTTTATGTGTCCTCGTGCTGTGTGTTACTGTCTAAGTTTTTTATTCAACACTTCCGTGTTACTTCGAAGAAATCATATATATATATATATATATATATATATATATATATATATATATATATATACACACACATACATAAATACACATATGGATTTCTATATTATATATATATCCACACACACATTCAAACATGAAATCCCGTTGAACAAATATTCATTCTCAAAGATTTAGAGATAAGGAAAATGGGAAAGGAACACACATAAAGGACGAACACAAGAGAGGTGGGGAAGGCGTATTTGAGCGGATCACAAATGTAAAATTATTTCCTTGACCGAAATTTAACAACGGATCTTTAGACTTGCCGTGTGGATGCTCTAACCACTTGAGCTATCGGGAGTACTTAACAGTGAAATCTGCGATCCTATAAAGCGCCAAAGTGCTCCGATCCATTGCCCGGGAGATGGCGTTAGGGAGCTGTTACACCCACCAAAGGAGAAATAGACAAACACATGCGTTTCATTGCATGCCACATATATACATATAAATAAATATATACATATATATATTCATTTACTTATTTATACATAAATTCATGTATACATGCATACACATAAAGACCCCGGTGGTCTCAGTGTAAATTACGTTTCCTCGATAGCTCCAGAGGTTAGAGCATCGACCCGGTAAGTCTAAAGATCCGTTGTTAAATTCCGGTCAAGGAAATAATTTTGCGCTTGTGATGGGCTCGATTCCGTCTTCCCTACCTCCTCGGTATTCGTCTTTTAAATTTGCTCTTATCCCTTTCTCAATCTGGCGGGAAGATTTTGTGAAATCAGCGTTAGTTACTATTCCGAAAGAGGTAAAGGCTACATCATGTGAGGATTACAGAACAATAAGCTTAATATCCCACGCAGCTAAAGTTAACCTCAGGATCATCAAGAAAAGGATAGAGAGTAAGGCAAATGATTACTTTGGTTTACTAAGGTGGATGATTAGTTTTGGTTTTGGAAGAGAAGAGGTACGCGTGATGCCATTGCAGTAATGAGATCACTAATCGAGATGAATATATAGTAGAATACAATCAGGACGTATTCGCCTGAATCGTAGATTTCGAAAAAGCGTTTGATAGAGTGAATTGTGAAAAATTAATGCGTGTATTGCAGAAAATAGCAATGGATTGGAGGGACAGGAGACTGATCCGCAACCTGTAAATGTCTCAGACTGCTCAGGTGGGAGTGGTGAACGGAGAGTCCGGTTGGGTAGTGTTAGGAAGAGGTGTAAGGCTGGGTTGCCCATTGTCACCGGTGCTGTTCAACGTATGTGTGGAGGAAATGATTAAAGAGGCATGGGAAGAACTGGAGTCGGAATGGAATGAAAGTCGGAGGGTAATTGGTAAAATCGGTTAAGTTTGCTGATGACCAGGAATTAGTTTGTCAGTCAGCCAAGGGCTTGCAAGCATTGCTGAGTGAATTGGAGGTTCAGTGCGATAGATATGGGATGAGAATCAATATTAATAAAACAAAGGTTATGCGATTTTTCAGAAGGAAAAAGGCTAAGCTAAACATTAAAATAGGAGGGCAAAAAATAGAGCAGGTGGAACAGTTTACATATCTCGGAAGTGTTTTGGACCAATACGGTTTAAGTAGTAGGGACGTAAGGAGAAGAATTGCGCAAGGCAAGGAGGCTTTCTCAAGGAGGAGGGAGTTGATGACGGGGACGTTGAGTAAGAACGTTAAGACTCGTAAAAACTCTGATATGGAGCATAGGCGCGGAAACGTGGTCACTGAAGCAGGAGGATAGACGTACATTAGAGGCTTTTGAAATGTGGGTGTGGGGAAGAATGGAGAAGGTGAAATGGACCGAAAGGAAAACAAATGAGGAAGTACTGGAGATGGTGGGTGTGGAGAGGGATTTTGTTGAGAGATATTCTATGGAGGCAGGAAAAATGGATGAAAGGAGTATTGAGCGGTAGTGGAGTGTTGAAGAAGGTGATAGAGGGGAGAATGTTGGGCAAGCGAGGAAAGGGTAGGAACAGGATAGGGATGTTGGACGGGATAAAGGGAGGAAAGAAGTACACAGAGATGAAGAGGGACCTGATGTAGATTGGGTTGCTGGATTGGGTTTTGTTTGGAGTTACAAAATGTTTATTTGATAGTTGTGTCCACCCTAAAACCTACCTTAACCGGTAGATGACGAATATATTCTACTGTTTCAGGCTTCACTTCGTGGAAGTATTTAATATCCATACCGAAAAAAGGAAAGAGATATTTGTACTTTTCCACAGATTTAAATCTGTGGAAAAGTACAAATATCTCTTTTCTTTTTTTCGGTACGGTAGATTACCTTATTAAAAATATACATATATACACACACACATTCAAATGCGAAAACCCGAACACATAATGATTTACATGGGGAATAGGAATACATATGATCGGCACAGAAATTATGGGGATGGTAGAGTTCAGCAAATCACAAGCGGGAAATATATAAGCAAAAAGATGTATGGGTCAAATACCGGGCAAGGAAACGTTTTCTCCTTGCGATCTGCTCGATTCCACCTTCTACGCCATTCCTGTGTTCGTCTGTTTTACGTGTTCCTAGCCTTTTGCTTTATATCTATGAGTATATTCATGTGAAAATATGTATATAATATATTTAATTATCATTACATATATAGATATATATACGAGTTTATAAAAATTGTGTGAAAGTCTCACATTCATGGAATAGCAAATGCAAGGTTTACGTAATTCTGGCATCATCGATATTTATTAAAATTCGCTTTTTCTCCTTAGGCCCTATTACGTCACATTTTTCCGTGAAATTCAAATAACTAATTTTATTGTTATAGACCGATGACTTCTAATGGTCTATTCGTAACTATAATTCGCTAAATACGTGTATAAACTAAAAAATAAACCTTTTTACGTTTGCACACAAAGCTCTCCGTAATCTGATGAATAGTGCTGTTGTTAATAATGGATACAATTCGGTCTTGGCTTTAATTCCCCTAATGAGTATCACTCCGACTCATGAAAGGTTGTTTTAGTATAAAAAAATGTCTTCTCTTCTACATACCGATTCCGCCCACTTCATACATGGAAATAGAATTTATTTGAAGATTTTCGGAAAGGTGAGGAGAAGGAAGGAAAAAATCTCGCTCGTTAAACCTCAGATGGAATATGATGCTAGTGTATGGGATCTTGGTGGATTCGGATTGATTACAGAATTGGTTGTCTTTTTAGCGGTGATGTTGAAAATGTATCATTACCTCAATCGTCCTACGGTATGGGAGACCATGTAAATAAAAGTAGACAGATTAATTGTAGAACAGATTGGAGTAAGATATTTTTTTGCAACCATGCTGGGGAATATTATTTTGCGTGAAAGGTAGTCTGGTGTGTTATCAGCGCCTGCCACAAACCCTAGAGGTGGCCCGCGGGGTACAATGTATGAAATTAACGGAAACTCTAAAATTACAATACAAAAGGAACATCTCATCAGTTTTGATTTGCAGTGATGTAAACATGGCTCTATGCTGATGAGAAAGTGAGCAGCGATGAAGCTTCTGTCTGAAAAGTTACACTTCGCACAGGCTGTTTGAGGACCCCGAGACTACTTCTGCTACTTCCACGCCCCCCCGGGCGAGGGGCGCGGACACGGAAAGACACCCAACGACATTGAGCGCCGACTGAGTCGCGGGGGACGCGGAAGCGAATTCCCCCTCCCCCTCCATCATTACTCAAGATCAGTGAACAAATGTCGCCGAGAGGCGCGGAGTGATGCAGAAGTAGGTTAGCAACTAGGAAACCTTGTATCTCAATTAATCATCTGCGCAGCGGAAAAACACGAGCGTTCAAGCGGCATTGACTTTTTTTCCTCTGAAAGATTAGCCTATTACGCTTATTTAATAGGATCTACCATTAAATGTTGCTTTCAATTCTCTGCGACTGTAGACTTCCTGCTCACTTTCTTACCTGAGAATTGAAAAATCTTTAGAACTACGGGAAAGAGTCAATTTCAAAATTCAGGTGACCAGTGGTTTTCCCTACTTGCCTGTAGCTTTTATTCGCGAGTGATTTGCTGACATCCTGAATTTTTGAGTAATTACTTCTCATTCCACCAGGATGGGAATGCCTCTCGTGCGCTTCGGGGAAATGTGTGCCCCCTTGCTAACACTGCTCGGAGGAAGATCCAAAATGAGAACACTCGTGGTTTTATAAAGGCCAAGCATACGTAGTTTGCATTCGATAGAGGTAAGAACCTAGAACGGCTATTCTTCTAAGCCTTGCCCGACACGAAACCAAATTCCCTAAATTCGCCAGTTACAATTCAGTGGCTCCCCCTGCCCCGTTCTTCCCATTCCGAATACCTGTACTTACCCCGTCTTCCCCTCTCTTCACCCCCGCTCTCCCCTCTCTCAGATTTCCACACTTCCACTCAACATGACGTGCACCCACTCGCCCTGCCTTCTTCCAATTTCTCGCCGCAAACTCCTCTCCTCCCCATCGTTTGCTCGAAAACAACTTCTTTTGTCTCCTTTTCCGTCCATTCCACCCGTTCCGTTTTTCTCGATGTCCATGTCTCAAAATCCTCCAATCTACGCTTATCAGTTTCAAACTGTAACTTCTTTTCACGCTAATTTTTCTCTCTCCGCATCGAATTTCAAATACACACCGCCTTCGTGTTTGCCATCGGTACAAAATGAATTAGCGAGACCTCATGTCGTGTCGACAGACCACCGCCTAAACTAAGAGAGACAAACTTCCGCGGTGACAGATCTAAGTTGGTACTCATGTCTCTTACAAAATACACGATGAAAATAAAGCCAGGGTAAACCTAAAACGCAATCGAAAAAGATTTTTTCCATCTCACTTTTCTTCTACGTTGGCATCACGGTAACTCCGATGGCGGGGGGGGGAGAGGTAACTCCGATGGCGGGGGGTGGGGGGAGGTAACTCCGATGGCGGGGGTGGGGAGAGGTAACTCCGATGGCGGGGGGGGGAGGTAACTCCGATGGCGGGGGGAGAGGTAACTTCCTCGTCTGCAAGTGCAAGGGTCGCGGGTTCGATTCTCGCCTGGGTGAGTTTTCCTCCTCCACCTAGGGCTTGGGTGTTTGTGAATGTGACCATTGTTATTATTGTTAATAGTCCGATGTGAAGACCAAAGTGTGCTGTTTTTGGACTAATGCTTAATATATCACCCACAATTAATGCTGATATTCACTTACGCACGCCACGTACCCACGCCTCCTGGCATGGCACGGCGTGGGTCCAAATGCATTGTGGTTCGGGGCCCATTTGTATGCGCCCAGGGCTCATCCAAGAACCTCGAATTGCGTCCCTTGGAATACCCATCGGTCAACTGCACTGCGAGAATGTCAAACAGGGCAACAACTACCAAAGACAAAGCTATGGAGTGCACATCCGCGAGCCATTTGTGATTCGCCAATAGGCGAGCGAGTCTTGACTTGCCCGGATGCACGGCATTCGGGGTCGCTCCCCGCCGGCCGGCATTGGCCCCCCGCACCTATCGCATGGATTTCTCTTGGAATCTTCGCGTAGCCTCATCAGTGGGGATGAGACAAACACCAGCGAGGAACTGTGAGCGATCTGGAGCTTAATGGCGGGAACGTCTCTTTCGACAAATGTCAGAGAACCAGAATAGATGTCATGCGAGTCATTTAAGTAAGCCAACTGTTAGTCATTAAGAATATCAATTGCTTTTTGAAACAACTACTAGCAGCGAAACTCCTGAGGACACGCAGAGCCACAGTGACCGCTATGAAGCTTGACGTTTGATAGATGAAGGGGCAGAGCGTTCCTCGTGCAGTATCCATGTAGTCCTAGACGACGATTGAAACTCGTCTCTCAACAGGTTGACGGCGACGGCCAGTCCCACGCTGGCGTGAGCCGCCCGCCCTTTCCCAGGAAGATCTATCCACCTTGCCCCCAAGACACGACACAGTTCTGGTAATGCTGACGCCTACCAGTATTCGAACGCTCCACATCATCCACTACGGGCCTCTCGCAGCCTGAGACCGCTTGAAAGCCGACACATCGTTTGCGGTGTTTTGAAAGTCAGTTTCTATCAACGCTGAACGTGATGCGACTTCGATATTGGTTTCGGGCCTTTGAGTAGCACGTATGCGCATGGAGGGGGCTCGAGCCTTGCCGCAAACCCTGACGGTGGCTCTCAGGGTGTCGTCGAGAGAGGTTTTCTGGGACGATGTGGAGGAGGAATCTCCAGGGTTTCTCTCGACTGTTGAGGATTTCGAATGACGCGCGGTTAGATGATGAGCGTCCCCATTTCGATTCCCTCTCGCACGCATTCGTTCGGCTGATTGATTGATTGGCGCCCACCTTACCTCGAGTGATCGGGGTTCTCCGACAGGTCGAACGGATCAGCGCTCTCGGCATCGACCGACACCCAAAAGCCGTTTTGGAAGAGAAGTTTCAGATCACCAACCCGCGTCCAAGTACGCATCGGAGGATCACTGGCGGAGCAGTTCAGGGAAGATGAAAAATGTCGCCTATATTTCAAGTTCCTCCGCTTCTCAGAGTAACAGTCCATATCTCAATCAACTAGTATTTTCCTCATCGCCATGCTGTGCTGCTCGTACATTGCCAGGGTTCTCCAACGCTCCATCATTCGGCCGCGAGAGACGGTGATGCTCGCGCTGACTCAAAGTCGTGCCATCAGTTTCCTATCCGAAGTGACCGCATCGCGATCGGGTCGCGGAAGGCAGGCCGTTAAAACACCGGAATGGTAACCCGAGGTCGACTTATGTCTCGGCAAACGAGATTGCTCCTTGTAGCTGCCCCGATGTTCGTGGTGGCGATGAGGGAGGTCCGTCACTCGGCACTAGAAGGGGTGAACGCGGACTTAGGCGGTCTAAGAAGGGACTGGAGGAGAGAAGTAATTTCAAATGCCTTAATCTTCCGTGCTCTACTTTTTTAAACACTTCAAACAGCTCCAACGGTTAAATTTTTCCCGTATATTAAATACCATTACACGTTGAAAGATTAATTAAAATTAGCAATTTTCCACAAAAATATAAAATATTTTTGTGGAAAATTGCTAATTTTAATTAATCATGTTATTCCACCATATCACGCCTGAAACGTCTTTTTTTATTCGTTGAAAGATATTCCCGACTATTTCTTGAGACGTGTTGACACTGAAACTAGCCAAAATTCTCAATTAAATTAAGCCGGTGGGCATTCAATAGAATAGATCTTCTCTATGGCCACTTACGAGATTGCGATGTAAATAATATTTTAATACGATAATTACAGTTGTTATCCTTTTGGGTCCTTACTGAGGGGTACGCTGCTCAGAGGAATGAACACATGAGGAAACTATTGTGAGTTAAAAAAGGTTTAATGTGGAACGCTATCCTTTTTTGAGTTGTGCTGGGCGGGGCATTGGGGTGAAGCAGTACTTCATCTTTGGGTGCATCCTTCCCTTATCTGTAGGATATTTTATGGAGAGTGGTAGGGCGACGGAGGAACACGTGGCCCCTTCGATTGGGTGTGTACTTCGAGGTGCGCACACTTCAAACGTGCCAAAAAGATATCTTTATACATCGACATTGATCACTTAGGAAGTGATCTTTTTCGCAACATTTTTGCATCCACCGAAAACGCCGTGACCCCCTCGGATGGTCCCTGGGGGTGCGCGCCCCCTCCGCAGGCTCCGCAGTCCGCTTCACTGCTCCGCAACGTAATCCCGAGTTCCCTGGCCACGGATTTGGGTTCAAGTCTGGGGTTCGTTGGCCCGGTCGGCGGCAGGGCGGGAGTCCTCGCTTGAAGTCACTCCAGTCGCCGTGGGACAATAACCGACACACTTGTCTTAAGTTTTCCCAAAACTATTTTTTTATTTAATTTACTTAAAATAACATACACGTACAGGAATCAAAATATCTTCATGCGCCGTTGCAAAAGCAATTAATTTTTTTACACGCGAATAAAACTTGCTCTTTTAGTTTTTCTTCGACAACAGAGCGTCATGTGATCTACATACGTAATAATGCCCAAATTAAATGCGTGCATACTTTTTCACAGACTTTGTTTTAAGATGCAACGCATTTCACCGACTTGCGGGATGGCACCATCGGGTACAAGTTTCGTTCACATGCAGCAGTTTTCCCTTTCATTACCAAAATACCCTCGACCTCCACCTTCAACGTCCCACCCTCCCTCCTCTCCTCCCTCACCCTCCCTCCCCTCTTCTCTCTCCCAAGCGTCTATATTCAACTGCTGCTTGTGAACTGAACCTGTACCTGATGATGCCGCAAGTCGGTGAAACGCGTTGCATCTAGAATAAAGTACGTGAAAAGTACAAAATCTTTTAATATGAGTATCACACGAGGACACGAAGTGAAGCCTGAAAGCGTCAAGTTTTTACATAACAATCTCTAAACTGTAGTTTGGTTTTAATCAAACTGACTTCAAAATGCGTTTTTTCCCGATTTTTCTATTAATGAACCATAGTTCTAGGGGATGTCTATGGTAAAAGGGTAAACTTAGCCTAGTATTTAATTTTTCTGCAAATTTTAAATATCCTATTGGTCGATATGAATCGTACTAAAGGGAAAGGCCTTCTTCAGTAGCATAAGACGAGTGCAAAGGGCTGTCGCTGTCAATGAAATGGCTAATGAGCAATTAAGTATTTAACCACCATTGATCCTCATTTTCAGTTCTACAGCGTAAAAATAGATGTAAAAGCTGTAGCCATTCACAGGAATATCAAGTAGGTGAAAATAGGTTTGAAATCCGTTTGAACAAATCCGTTTTATTAGTTTTAAACCACTTTGCTTCAAATGTGTTTATACAGCAGTCCATACAAGTATTAAAAATATCGTCCTAATGATTGTTCCAACACTTGAGGTAAAACTTGTGTATAGCTTCAATTGACATAACATGGATTTTTAAAAGCAGTATTGCGGTCCGTGAAATTGAATCTGAAGAAGAGTCCCAAGAGTTCATCCCAAAGGGCCTGATACAGAAATGAAGAGAGTGTCCCGCGAACGTTTGCGACGCAGGTGTGCGTGGGGAGAAGTCAGAAATCAGTGCTACCAGTTTTGGGTGCGACCCTATATTTTATCACAAATATAAAGTACATGTTGACGATTAAATATCACACCGTATCATTCTTCGGTTAAGGAATGATGGTAATGAATGCGTAATAAATTATTTGGGCGAATATGTTTGCGGCCCTCTCCGGGAGAATTGAATTATAACTCTGGAGGAGGCATCACTCCGAGAGAGTTCTCCCGTGCATTCGGGAAAATACGGGCGGTCTTTTCAGCCAGCAACTTGCACGCAGCAGAGCGTATATGTTAACTAAAAGTACACATGTATTCGTGGAAATTTAAAAAAATAAAAGGTGATCAATAATGAGAAAAGACGCAGGAAATCAAACAGGAGACAATATACAATCACCGCTCTTCTCATTTATCGCCTCTAATTCGGTATATAAATGCTGACTACATTTTCGTTAAATTCCATATCCAAAACTTGTGCATATTTTCTGCCATGAATAGAAACTGGTGCGGAATTAGAGGCGCAAATAGCGATTCAGGGCACACATTGCCGGTAACTCAGAGTAAATTACGCATATCCAAATTCTATGCTGCCCGGATTTGAAACAAAAGCATTTTTCGATAAATTCCGTTTAATTAAAAGTTCAAATCAATAGATCACGTGACGCATGCGGAAATGATCGAACACCGCAGAATATGAGTGCTGCCGATCGATGGAAGCGACGCATTGTGGGGGTCGGAGGGGGTCGGAGGGTGGGAAACAAAGATAAGTTTAACGGGAGGAGGAGGCGGGTCTTTCTGGTGCCACCCCCTGGGCGCGCGTCGCCGGGGTTGAAAGGTGATGACGAAGGGGTGCGTGGGGAGGGGATGCGATCGAAAGGGGGGCGGGGGGGACGATTGCCTGAGCTCAAGTATCTGCCCGTCTCCTTCAGCACGTCACATTCCTTCGTCCTATCTCCCTCTCAATGAAAATGAGTCCAAACAGATCAAAATTTTCTCATCTTGTAATCTAGGGAAAATAATAGAGTTCAACTTTAAGATATAATCTCATATGTGTATCCATACTAAAGAGACTTTTTACTTTTCCACATATTTGTCTTGATCATGTTAATTTCCACGGATTAAATCTGCGAAAAAGCACAGTATTTTTCGTATGGATATTAAGTACTTCCAGGAAGTGAAGCCTGACACAGTAGAATATACTCATATGTGTACTTCCTCCCTTTGTTACAGGACTTCTAAATCACTGGATATTTCAATACAAGGTGTTTTCGGATTGCCGCCGTAGCGCAGGTTACACATGCCTTCACTTTTTTGAGCTCATTTCATTTTACAGGCCAACCTTAGAGGGAAACTGAGGAGGACTATTGCTCGAAGGATGTCTCTCTCATCTTGGGAGAGGTTTTTATGCATGAAGAAATGTGACTTTAAAAACTAGTTGGAGCCTAACTAGTTTTTAAATTATCTTCATGCATAAATACCTCTCTCAAGGTGAGAGGGAGACACACACACACACTGCGAATAACATTTCTCCTCAAGTTCTCACAAAATTTGTTGAAGTTGCATCTTTCCTATCCAATTGAATCTGCTCTCACCCATTTCTCAATGGTTTCACGGATTCTAAAAAAAACTCGCAGTACCGCGTTGAGGTCTGAATAAAGTTGTATTGGCTTTTGTTCCAGTCATTTGATCCATGAATCTTATCGTGCCACATTGGTGAAGGTATTGCTTTTAAGGTGGGGCGGTGATTTTCTCATTTCGGATCACTCTCTCCTTTCCTTCCTCAAGCGATTACACGCTAAGCGTTATTCTTTCGTAATTTACAGCGTCTGATTTTATGGTTAGGGATGGACATCGGATTTCTATCCCCAATCTATACTCAAAGCTTCCTGAAAACAGCACCTCTTTCACGAATCGATTTTGGATCACCATCCAAATGAAAGAGATAAAGGTAATGAATAAATAAGAGAGGCTCGAGAGAGTAGGTAATAAATGGCTCCAAGGTACTGAGTAACTTCCATACGAGGAATAAGGCAATAGGACTCGAGCCGTTTATTTCAACGGACGTGGTAGACGTAGAGAAATACACGCCCAAGCATTTTCCATGTGGAGAAATGTGGTGACGGATTGAAAGACGCTTATTGCGAACGAAATTGAGCCCTTAGACCCGCCCGCTCTTCACCTCACCTTTCAACACAACACACGGAACGGAATAGTCTCCTCAAACGGTGTGAAGAAAAACATTCTAAAAAAACAGCGAAATTAAACCAATAATAAACGTGTACGATTTCATGCAAGTCTTCAAAAAACGTCCTTCGATATCATGGAAGGTTATTTGCGATTTGTTGGACAACTTTCTCAGAATATGTGCCATTCCCATCATAAAACCTTAATCACCATTTCGTGTTCAAGATTCATGGGATAACAGGACATGAAGTGAATTCAATTCCGCCATTTCAACACCCTCTATCGGATTTCAAGCATCAACTCAAAAGAGGTCAAACTTGTGTGAAATTATTTCTGACGATAGCTTAATTTCCGATGGCTTGGAGTGGCTCCCCGTCATCTTCGCGAAGACATGGGGGCGGATGGGCGCTTTGGGCGGGGGTGGTGCTGACTGCTGGTGCAGGTGAACGCCCCCTCCCCACCCGTCGCTCTGGGTGTCAAGGGATCGGATCGGAGGGTGGGGGAGAAGAACGCTCGGAATGTGACGGGGAGGGGGGGAATTAAACCGAAGAGAGTGGATTATCGGAGCCGGCGCCCAGCGGGAGGAGGCGCCCACAACACGGCGCTGCGAGGGGTGGGGTGGATGGGGCCGGGAGTGCTTCAGGGCCGCGTCGTTTCCGCGCATGCGTCCGTGCACCAACGTCGAGCGCTTGCGGAGGCGTAGACTTCCTCGTGCACGCAACGCGTTCGTCGTTCTGCAGACAGTGGCTGGCCGCTTGAAGTACGCGTTGGAGCAGGACTTAAATGGACACATCATCAATTGACACATTCCTGGAAATAAATTTACTTTTGGTACATACTATTGAGGAGAAATGGAAAATACAGCATCTAACTAAAGGTAATATTTCCATCGCGAACAAGTCAGCAGCCGGTGAGGTTAAATGGCGATGGGTGAACGATAAATGTTTCAATGCCACAGGAGGCTCTCCCTCAGAAATTTGTTTTCGCGACGATTGGCGCAAGGATTATAAATAAAGATACCGTTCACATATCGCTTCGTTAATAATCTATTTTACAACGAGTCGATGTCCCTTACAACTTCCTCCCTGGCTGTTCAGATTGAAGCATTAAAAAGAAATTGAAGGAATTAGAATTGGGAAAAGGACGTCCGAAACGTTTAGGGATGCAATTAAGGGTAAATAATAAATAACGACACAGATCGAACGTTTAAGTGAGGCAAAGTTTTCCTTAAGTAAACAATCATTGGAAGATCTTCCGAGGAATTTCCATCGTCACAACTCCTCACGTGATTTGTGCCCTGTCCACAGCCGCTCCATTCCGGAAGCACACTTGCCCCAAGTTCCTCGACATTTAGAGCTCGCGCGGTATGAGGTCGCCAACGAATCCTTTTCCAAAGCCATTCGCACTCATCAGTGGAGGGTGTCGGGTTAACTTAGAGTCCGACTGGCATCGCAACCAAGCCCATAGGTTGGGTGCTGATTATCGAGCCCCACCGCTCCCACTTGACCGCCTCCCGCCCGCGTCGACTG
Source organism: Hetaerina titia (assembly GCA_037158775.1). Classification (NCBI taxonomy): domain Eukaryota; kingdom Metazoa; phylum Arthropoda; class Insecta; order Odonata; family Calopterygidae; genus Hetaerina; species Hetaerina titia. Next base: position 108,914,992 of record CM073774.1, read on the forward strand.
ATTAACGCCCCCCCTGAGTGACGACGGGCGAGAGTCAAGATCCCTGCTCGTGTTTCAAAGCGATCATCGAGAGCGAAGATGATCGGCCACGATTCGAAATCATCTGCTCCTCTGGGCCATTTGCACTGTCTTAAGTTAACGCTGCAACTCCACTGCTGAATACCTTTCTTACTTTGTTGACTACATTAGATTCTATCACGTCATTTCCGGGTATCAAACTGCTCAATGCACAATTGATTTTTGTGAGATCTGCTATCAGATTTTCCTTATTTTATATTTATATTTGTATCAGATCTCAGACTTTCCGAAGAAATGGATTTCTTCCACAAGTTTAAAGGAATTTCGGGAAATGGGGCCAAAGCTTTCTCGCGTTTGCATACTCAAGAAATATTAACAATTTGAAGATAACAAGGTCATAAATTTAAAATCTGCCATGTAATATCTTTCAAAGGGGCTTTTTCTATGTTAACAATTTGCCGTTCTGCCTATTGTTTAATTTACTTATTCCTCCATTTTTTGCATGATGATTCTCATAATGACTTCTTATATTGGAGGACTCTGGAATCAATTTTCATGCGATGCATATAATTTTGTATAACTGTGTATGTAACGCGTTAAAAACTATAAACTATAAAGTCACGAGGATTTTAAATGGCAACCGCTGCCCGTGCAGTGTTCATTTCAGAATCACCCACGAACGGTATTGTGGATATCAGAAGTCCATTGTTTTTGGGGTACTTGGCTCGTACTTGTGAACACCGCGTTCAATGAAATAAAACATCACATTCCATTCCATACGTGTTGCCGTGCAAAATAGTAAAAACTTAACCCATATATAAAATGCCTTTCGAATGGATACAAAATGTAGTCCCATTAAACGTAAGCGTTGATGTAATACGTCATGGATCAGGTTTACTGAGTCTAGAGAAGAATTTCAGGCATGAGGTTTCCATTCTCAGGGACATTGTCCAAAACATCTGAGAAAATTTACCCCCAAAACCAATCGCGGCAAGCTTTACAAGTTATTTACAAAATTTCTTCAGAGGATTGCACGAACATCAATGAGAACACTTTTCAAAACTACTGATGACTCTTTTCTCCTACGCGGCATTACTTCGGTTTCCGTAGCAATGCACATTTCCTGGAAATCGTTTTGACAGGCGGAAGCAACGCCCGCCCGCGGGAACCGAGGTCCTTCCAGTCTTCTCCGATTTATACTGTTCGCGCTGCCCCGAGCCACGCCTCCCCTACCCTCGATACCTCGTAAGCCATTTGCCCGACCTCCGGTTTCGCCCACACGCCGCCGCCTCCCCTTGAAGATCACTGCCACCACCTGCCCATCCAACAGAGATTTCAACTTCTTCCCCTTTTCAACGCCGTGTCCGTCCGCTTGGAAGTATTCCGCCCGCCGCGTTCCAGGGTAATTTTCCTGATTCTCCCTAACCGCTACAACTTGCCACCTGCAAGTGGTAGGAGTGGCAGCAGTTAGTATTGCACCCGCCGTGTCTGAGGAATCAAGATGCGCGGTTCGGAACTCCGAGGGGATTGCGAATTTTTTTGTTCATTCTCATTTGTTTCAGTAGTGGTTACTTATTACAACTAGAAAGAAGCGTGCAGGAAGCGTAAAAGATAAACTAGTGATGTATGATAAATATGATTAGCATCAATGAGTCACTGCTTGGTAATTATCAGCAGAATACGGGTCATTGCAGATTAAAGCATTTAAAATTCCGGATGGAGAAAAGCGATCGAATCGAATAAATCGATTCCAATTCAATCTATTCTAATTGAATCGAGCCAGTGACAATGGAAAGTGTTTGGTTCCCATCCGGTGAGTTAAAACTTTTTCAACGAGTGGGATCCTCTTCCCATCGATCGCTCCAATTTTCCAGGTTATGAATGGTGAATGAACCTGAATGAACCCCGATCGACCGTGACATCTTCCTCTATAACTTGCCATCCCTATAAGTACATAAATAATTCAGAATTCCTCAAGACTAATTCTAATTTGAAATGTTAACTGGATTATCTCTAGTCTATTGAGTGGCGCAATCAATTTCACGGCTGCACAATAACGTTTTTGGTGGAAAGCAAACAGGAAATTCAAAGCCAGGGAAGTGGAACTAGACCGATTTGGGATCAGAGCGACGGAAGTGGTTAGAAGGGAGAAAGACTTGAATGCTTGAAAATCCGTAGGCGTCGTCAATCATGACTAGATGAAACGACGATACTGTAAAACCGAAAACAAGTCTCAAAATTATAAAATAATTCTTGAAGAGGAGTTGGTGCTCGCGTGCGTGCGGTACCAACGCGACAGTAGAGGTGGCAGCACAAGAAATAACGTTGAAAGTAATAGGAATATAATTACACTATTAATTAAATGGTTGGGGCACATCAGGTATTCAGCAAAGAAAAGTTCACGCTTCAGTTTAGCGCTAGCCGAGCGACTTTAAGCCACCAGATATTTCCATGCACACGTTTAAAAGCTCTTTTATTTAAACTACTGGCTGTGGATTCCCAAAATCTCGGAGATACTCATCAATAATTTACTGGACAGGACTGCCCAAAATTAGTAACTATGCACAATCCGAGAACCCCTGATCAGTGCGACCTCCCACCCCCCGTCACTGTCGCTTCTTGGGCAAACCCCTACGTTGGTCGCTGTGGATCTCGAAACCAAGGTAGCGCAATGAATGACATTTGACCCACAGGAGTTGAGCGAGGAAAAGTAGACCATTGGAGGCAGGGAGACCGGGGTGATGGGCAGGGGGTGGAGTCACGAGCACGGAAGTAACGAAGGGCAGGGGGAGCGTAGATTGAAGGGGAGGGGGGCCAGGCACACGCTCTCTCCCCTTCGCTTCGATCGTCCGTGAGATGGAATTAATAGCCGCACCCTCTCCCCGCTTCGCCATCACTTCCCCCTCGGCGCCCCCCCCTTTCCCTCCGCGACCAATGAGCAGCGGCGAGGAATGCCCCGGAGGACACAGAACTATTCCCACCGCCGCCTCTCCTCGATGGAACCAGCCCCACCGCCCCCTCCCCCCGATTCGCCGGATTCCACCCCCGCCGCCGCCCCCCGAAACACCCTCCTCTCCCGGCAGCTACCTAAACCAGCCCCCTCGTCCCCCCGCCCTCAATCTCATAACACCACGGAGGATTGACATTCTTCCAATTGCCCCGTGATATGATGACGAGTGCCGCTGACGGCATCGCGAATGGTCGATGTTATTTACGACCAGCATATTTGAAACGATAGCTGAAATTGTGACCTAGGAATAAATACATAATAGTTAGATATTTTGCGGGCAAAAAAAGTCGTCACAAAAATGTTTTTGAAATTAAAAATATATTTTAAAACGGCCTTGGTATTGGGAATATCAATGAAGAATATGAGCGTGCAAGATAAGTTATGCATTATGGTACGAGACAATCGTGTTAGCTGCAAAATTCAATATTTGTTGGGGAGTTGCTTTTTGTAGAAAGTGAAAAATACGGTGCCATTGGCACGAGGTGCCGATGAGACAGGGAGACATCTGCCGAGGCAGACAAGGGATGAGGAGTAAGTGTACGAGTGTGGAGGAGGGAATGTGGAGCGAGAAGATCCAGGTGGATTGGGGGAACGCCTGAAGGCACGCTAATGGGCGAAAAGGACGGAAGGCCCCATCAGGGAGAGCAGAGGGCGAAAGGGTGAAGGCAACAACTGCAGAGGGAATTGACATGACTAGAAAAGGCCTCATATGCAGCCTTGGGATTCATAAAACACTGCCTCAACTAGTTGCATTAAAATATTTGATTAATAACCATTTTCGGTAATGTATTGCAACAAATTATCATTTTATCAAAACTTTAAATTTTTAGAAAGACTTGAAGTCATTATTTTCACGTTTACCGCCACACGCATCACCATTCAAACTGGTAAATTTGAAATATTTATTTTGTAATGCGAAAAACACAATGACGATGAAGTCGCTAGGATGTACCATGAGTTAGAGTATATCATCGCCACCGTTCCTGCAGGGAAATATTTCATAGTGATTGGGGATTGGAATGCGACGGTAGGCGAAGGAAGAGATGGTGGTGAGGTGGGTGACTATGGGTTAGGCACGAGGAATGAACGCGGGGAGAAAGCAATTGAATTCTGCAGGAGACAAGGGTTAGTCATCCCCAACACATGGTTTAGACACCACAAAAGGCGTAGGCATACATGGAAAATGCCAGGTGATTCCGATAAGTATCAGTTAGATCATATTATGGTTAGGTACAGGTTTAGGAATAGCTCGATAAATTAGCACAGTTTCCCAGGAGCGGATGCGGACTCTGACCAAAATTTAGTTGCAATGAAATGTAGCGTCCGTTTCTAAAAGATAAGGCATAGGAAATGGAATGTAAAAGCATTAAATGGATAAACAAGGAAGGAATATCAGCAGGCTGTATATAAAATGATAGATGACGGTAAAAAACTGAGTAATATCGAAGAAAAATGGGAATGTATCAAGCAATGGATATCGGGAGCCGCAAAAGGCTCTATAGGAACTGTTAACGGAAAAAGGATAAGGAAACCATGGGTAACGGATGAGATGATTGCAGAGATGGATGAGAGAAGAAGATGGAAAAATGTAAACACAGAGTTAGGTAAAATGAAGTACAGAGAGTTAAATAATAAATTGAGAAGGGCCAAAAATAAAGCAAAAGAAGAATGGTGGAAAACGCAATGCGAAAATATGGAAAGTTTACAGAAGAAGGGAGAAATTGGTACTCTATACAGCAAGGTTAAGTTATTTTCGGGAAGTAAGAAGGCAAGATCAGTGCTAACAGTTAAAGATAAGTGGGGTAAGATAACAGTTGAACCAGGAAAAATCCAAGAGAGATGGAAGGAATATATAGAAACACTGTATGGTAGATAACTTAGGCCAACAAGGTTACACATAGAAAAGGAACATGACTTAGAGAAGATAGCTTAGGTCCAGGCATACTCGACGATGAAATAGAAAGGGCATTAAATAAATTGAAGGCAAATAAGGCCGTGGGGGTGGACAATATCCCTATAAAACTGTGGAAATGTTTAGGAAAATGTGGGAAGAAGACTCTATATGGACTGATTCGTAGTATCTATGAGGAAGGAATCTGGCCGGAAGATTTTGTGAGATCGGTGTTAGTTCCTATCCCGAAAAAGGTAAAGGCTAAATCATGTCCAAAATCATCAACAAAACAACAGTGTTTAAGATAAATGATTACTTTGGTGTAGGAAATGATCAGTTTGAATTTAGGAAGGGGAGAGTTACGTGTGATGCCATTGCAGTAATGAGATCAGTAATCGAGAGGAATATAGAACACAATCAGGACGTATTTGCCTGTTTCGTAGATTTCGAAAAAGCATTTGATAGAGTGAATTGGGAAAAATTAATGCGTGTATTGCAGAAAATAGCAATGGATTGGAGGGACAGGAGACTGATCCGCAACCTGTACATGTCTCAGACTGCTCAGGTGCGAGTGGGGAACGGAGAGTCCGGATGGGCAGTGTTAGGAAGAGGTGTAAGGCAGGGTTGCCCATTGTCACCGGTACTGTTCAACGTATATGTAGAGGAAATGATTAAAGAGGCATGGGAAGAATTGGAGGTGGAAATGAAAGTCGGAGGGGAATTCGTAAAATCGGTTAAGTTTGCTGATCACCAAGCATTAGTTGCTAAGTCAGCCATGGGGTTGCAAGCATTGCTGAGTCAATTGGAGGCTCAGTGCGATAGATATGGGATGAGAATCAATATTAATAAAACAAAGGTTATGCTATTTTCCAGAAAGAAAAAGGCTAAGCTAAATATTAAAATAGGAGGGGAAAACAAAGAGCAGGTAGAATAGTTTACATATCTCGGAAGTGTTTTGGACAAAGCAAAGAAGAATTGCGCTAGGCAAGGAGGCTTTCTCAAGGAGGAGGGAGATAATGAGGGGGACGTTGAGTAAGGAGGTTAAGACAGGACTCGTAAAAATTCTGATATGGAGTGTAGCTATGTACGGCGCGGAAACTTGGTCGTTGAAGCAGAAGGATAGACGTAGGTTTGAGGCTTTTGAAATGTGGTCGTGGAGAAGAATGGAGGAAGTAAAATGGACCGAAAGGAAAACAAATAAGGAAGTACTGCAGATGGTTGGTGAGGAGATGGGTTTGTTGAGAGAAATCCTATGGAGGCAAGAAAAAATGGATGAAAGGTGTATTGAGCGGTAGTGGAATGTTGAAGAAGATAATAGAGGGGAGAATGTTGGGCAAGCGAGGAAAGGGCAGGAACAGGATAGGGATGTTGGGTGGGATGAAGGGAGGAGAGAAGAAGTACACAGAGATGAAGAGATACCTGATGTAGATTAGGTTGTTGGATCGGGTTTTGTTTGGAGTTACAAAATGTTTTTTTGATAGTTGTGTCCATCCAAAAACCTACCTTGACCTGTAGATTACCTAATGAATAAATAAATAAATAAATATAATGCAATATATATATATATATATGATATATATATATATATTGAGAGAATATATATATACATATATATATATATATATATATATTCAAATACGAAGTCCCACTTTACGGCGCACAAATATTCATTCAAACATAGAAATAGGTATAAGGAAAGGGGATAGGAAAACACATAAAAGGCGAACACAGGGGAAGGCGGTTTTTTTAACCGGATCACGAATATAAAAATATGTCCTTATATTTTCCGGGGATTTGAACCCCGGACCTTCCACTTGCCGGGCGGATATGTTACCAACTACACCACCAAGGAAACCTAATTTTACACTGAGATCTGCGACGTTTTAAAACGCCCAAGTGCTCCGAATCATTTGCCAAAGGAAGGCTTTAGGGAGCTGTTCCACCCACCAAAGGAGAAATAGACAATACACACAAGAAGAGGGGACAGTTGGTTAGAAAGCATATAGTATCATATAGAATAGGAACAGTACGTTTTATGGCACGCATAGCCAGAAGAAGAGATGAGCCACATTGGCCAGATACACATTCAAACACGAAATCCCACCATATGACGAACAAATATTCATTCACATGGAAATAGATATAAGGAAAGGGCTAATTCAATGAAAGTCTCACGGATATGAATAATAATGTACACAGAGAAACAAACTTTATTAAACTAACACGTACACGAGAGGGTTTCATTTTATCCACCAACTACTATGATTAATTTGAGTGAAGGAAAGCATGCATAATTATTTTCAGGATCAAAGTAAAACATGCAAAGTTTCTTTTTTGATTCTAAGAGGGAAAGGGTTTGCTTGACGTTGAATAAATTTGTCATAAGGTGAGCATTGGTAGGTGCATGTAGTTCAGCAGTAGAGAAAGCACGGAGAATGAAGGGCAGAAACACTTGCACCGTGTGCAACTTCGGTGCGGCATGGAAGGCCAGTCGAGAATAGAAATGCTTTCCTTTCGGCTTCGATTTGAGAATGAGTGACACATTCCCTTTGGCCGCGAGTGCGTCCTTAATGGCCTCGAGGAGACTTTAATTAAAAGCCACCGCTCCAATCACGCGTTAGGAATCCGAGCGAGGCATTTGTCTTGCAGATTCTCGGCACAGCTGAGTAACCTTGGAGGCTATCTAAAGGTGAGACGGATACGACGAAATGGTCACCCATAATTTATTGTTTTCCTTTCTTGTTGATCGCTGTAGGAAGCTCGCGTTCGGCCTTCTTGATCGCGGTCGGCGGAGGGAGGATTGCTAGGGGCCGGGAAAAACGCTTTTTCGAAATCTACAAAACAGGCAAAAACGTCCTGATTGTATTCTATATTCCTCTCGATTAGTGATCTCATTATTGCTATGGCATCAATCGTACCTCTTCCTTTCCTAAACCCAAACTGATCATCCCTTAATAATCATTTGCCTTACTCTCTATCCTTTGGTTCAGTATCCTGAGAATAACTTTAGCTGCGTGGGATATCAAACTTATTGTTCTGTAATCCTCACATGACGAAGCCTTTGCCTTTTTTGGAATAGGAACTAACACCGATCTCACAATATCTTCCGGCCAGATTCCTTCCTCATAAATACTACGAATCAGTCCATATGGAGTCTTCTTCCCACATTTTCCTAAACATTTCAACAGTCCTGCAAGGTTATTGTCCACCCCCACGGCCTTATTTCTTTCATCTCCTTTAATGCCCTTTCTATTTCATCGTCGAGTATGCTTGGACCTAAGCTATCTTCTTCTACGTCATGTTCCTTTTCTGTGTCTAACCTTGTCGGCCTAATTTCTCTAGCATATATTATTTCCATATATCCCTTCCATCTATCTTGGATTTTTTCTGGTTCAACTGTTATCTTACCCCACTTATATTTTACTGTTAGCATAGATCTTGTCTTATTTCTTCCCGATAATAGCTTAACCTTGCTGTGCAGAGCACCAGTTTCACTCTTCTTCTGTAAACTTTCCATATCCTCGCATTGATAATAAATATATAAAAATAAAAATTTAATAGGTCCCAACCCTGTAGCTATATTTTCGTTATGTAGGGTATACTCGTCCCACGTGTGGAGGGAACTTCGCCAAGCAGCAGCCGAGGGCTCGCCCTCAGAACAGCGGAGAGGGAGGCGAGAGCGCAGTATTCATTTGATGAAGAATAATCCCCCAGCGGCGTTTTTTGTCGCATCCCCCCTCCCCGCCACAGGGACTGCTCCGCGCCCGGACCCCTCCGGGACTTCTTAAAGATGCACCTACCCCGTCCGCAGAAATTCACTCCAAAGGGAGGAGCCACCACCAGAGATATGGAGTGGGGGCCCCTATCATCCCCCTCGCCCCTTCTTCGGTGGCCTCCCTCGATCTCGGGCATAGAGAGGCAAGCGGGAGGGTCGGGTTCATCGGGCCAACAATGGTGATGGGGGAAGGCCCCGCTCTCTCTCTCTCCGGCCCCCGTCGCACTCGTTCCCCCGATCTTGGTCGGGGGCGGAGGGAAGAGGCGGCGGGGAGCAGCCCCTTTGGTGTCGCCCGAGGCAGGTGGGGGAAGAGGGGCCACGGATTGGTGACGAGGGCGGCGATGACAGGACTGGAGGTCCGGCGTTCCTCCGGCACACTTTGAAAGAAATTCGGAACTGCCACAGAATTATCGTGATTAAAATGTGTACTAGTTTGCACGCCCTTTGATATTCAACGGGATTACAGATATCATTATATTATTATCAATATTGTCTTGGATATGATCGCGAGATAGATATTGCAAAAAAATCTCATTGGTTTTAATTTACAAGAGGAACTGCAAGCCGATAACCACCACTGAAGCAGCTGAGAGAAAGGGTAATATGATCACGTTTATTTTCGATTTTGAACCGATTACATTGAACTCCAAGTTCTGTAAGACGGCATGAAGGAATGATACTGTATTGATTAATGCATGCCAGCCTTCTTAAGTTTTCGTCCACCAACAGATACCAATTAACGAACTACTGCACCGAGTTCAATATTATTCTGCCGTAGCTAAAATTTGACCGAATACGAGCGAAAAGTCCATGAAAATTAAATATCGCACAATGTATTTAATAATTTTCTGCTACATTTTGATCGAAATTCGTGATGAACTTCACTTCTGTTGTCTCACTGAAAACTAGAACGTCCAATTAGGGAATCAGAACATTAGTTCCAGATGATTGTTACAACATGCGTTCCTGCATCAAGTCGAGCTGTTTAAAAATATTTTAGATGATACTTTACATTTCGTACCCAAAGAATTAAAATTACGGCAACGAGCGTACCGACGGTAACGGGTATACACGTACATGAAAAATCACTCTTCCAGCCAGGCTGTGCATTTTTTTTGGGTTCTCAGATCTTCCCGGGAAACCCAGATATCCATTAACTTTGTCTTTGATAATCCCATTCTACCTCCTGTGTCTGAATTTGTGTTTATTTGTGAGTTCTCGTGTTTCTGCACCATGTGTACGTAAATATGCTATTAGTGGAGATAAATTCGGAGCCGATAAGTTTTCTTTGTATTTGAGTGAAAAGCGATAATATTACCGAGGCAAGTAGGTTTGATTCGAGTCTTTTATAGTTAATTAAAGGACATGATCAATTTCTATTTACGAGCACGGCTGGATAGAATCTCAATGTCATATTTTTGTTTTGGAGTCACATTGCAGAACAACCGAATCTACTGGCACCATAGAATTCAGTCACAGGGAGTCATCCGATGTCCCGCGGCATCACCCCATCATCAACAAAGGGTGGCAGCGAAACGGAGTGGACTCTCCGTCGGAGCGAGCAAAGAATGCCCCGCGGGGTGATGACGCGGAGGGGGAATGCAGGCTGTCCCCGTCTGGGGACCGCGACCCCCCGCCCGCCCCCCACCTGATCAATCGAATGCGAGCGGTTGCCACCTCGGCGGCACGTATTTTTATAATATCGCTTCCGTTGTCACTTTATCGCTTCCGTTGTCACTTGTCGGATTCCGCCTCCCGCCCCCTTCCTCGAGAGTAGGGGAGCCGAATTCCCGCCACCCCCTCCCCCAGATTGCATTTGAAACTACCCCTCGCACATGCACACCCTCCGGCCCCTCGACGGGAAAGGAGGTGGGGGTTCGGAGGAATTTCCGCCTTCCCCTTGCGCAAGCGGCAGAGTAGGGGGTGGTGGGAGAGAGACAGGACCCCCTCCCCCTCTGGGTCCCCACCACCTAGGATCCATTCTTGAATTGTTTTATGCCACTCGGCACATATTTCAACTCCCCACACGTACGCACACACTCCACTTTCGTTTCCCACTATTCCATTCCAACGCGGTTGGAGAGTGTTGCAAAAAATGAAATTGGAGAATGGCGAATGTAAAAAAAGGAAACAGGGCAGAGCATTCTCGAGGTTACCGGCGTCCGATTAAAGAGCACCTCCCGACCCTGTGTTTCGCTCCGGGGTGCTTGGCAGATGATGTCGCGCGAGGCGGAGAGGGTGGCGGACTCCACTCGGCGGACCCAACGCGGAGGACGCAAGAGAGTGGCCGGGGGCGAGAGGGGGCTGCGGGCCAAATCCGCCCCCGCCGAACCCGGCGTCAGACGCTACGCAGCGGCCCGAGGGGCGGATTTGACCCCATCGCCGTTTGCCTTCTCTTCGCGTTGAGCCGCTCAGTTTTACGGGATGCCGTATGAGCAGCCCATACGGCTCGAAATATTGAAAAAGGCATCAGCGAAACAATCACTTAACTTTTTCTAAAAGATGTAAAGACGTAATTACACAAGAACTATAGTGTATTTAATACTATTGTAATAATATAAGTTAAACATTCGAACAATATTTCTTGAGCTGTGTAAATTATTCATAAAAGTATATTAAACATACACACAGTATTAAACCAGAACGTCGGTTTAGTAGGTGATGGTGGAGCTCAGCCAAGCCCCCGGCGTGTGAATATTCACACATGAGGGTAGGGAGGCCAGTTGCTTTCCCTGTGCCGGTTATGGTCTCCCAGGAAGATCTGGTATCCGAGAAATGAACTAGCTTGGGTGGAGCTGCAGGTGCCCAGACCCCCTTGGACGGGAATCGAACCCGGGACCCTCCGATCAGTAATCCAACGCTCTACCGCTATATACATATATATATATATATACACATAAATTTTTTAAAATAGCAGAATAACAGATATATATATATATATATATATATATATATATATATATGTATATATATATATATATATATGTATATATATATATATATATATATATATATATATATATATATATATATATATATATATATATATATAAAGGTAATTTACCGGTTGAGGTAGATTTTTGGATGGACAAAACTATCAAATAAATATATTTCAACTCCAAACAAAAACGCAATCGAGCAACGTATTCTACATAAGGCCCTCTTCATATATGTGCACCTCTTTCCTCCGTTCATCCCGTCCAACAACCCTATTCTGGCCCTACTCTAACATTTTCCCCTCTAATACTTTCTTCAACATCCCACTGCCGCTTATTACGCCATTCATCCATCTTTCCTGCCTCCAGGGGATTTCTCTCAACAAACCACTCCCCTCACACACCATCCCAAGTACTACCTCACTTGTTTTCCTTTCGGTCCATTTCACCTTTTCCATTCTTCTCCGCACCCACATTTCAAAAGTCTCCAATCAACGTCTATCAGCCTGCTTAGCTACGCTCCTATAGCTACGCTCCTAAGCTACAATGGCTACGCTCCTATGGTACTATAGCTACGCTACGTTTTAGTCTTACGAGTATTTTCTTTACCTCCCTACTCAACGTTCCCGTCATCAAATCCCTCCACCTTAAGAAAGACTCTTTAAATAACACAATTCCTCTCCTTACGTCCACACTACTTTGAACGTGTTGGTCAAGCCCACTTCCGAGATATGTAAACTGTTCTACCTGCTCTATTTTTCCCCTTTCTATTTTACTGTTTAACTTAACATTTTTCTTTCTCGAAAATCGCATAACCTTTGTTTTATCATCTTCCAATATCTAATGCACTGTATTCCGAATGCCCTTAGCAATGCTTGCAACCCCTTGGCTTACTGAGCCACTAATGCTTGGTCATCAGCAAACCTAACCGATTTTACAAATTTCCCTTCGGCTTTCATGCCTACCTCCAGTTCCTCCCATGCCTCTTTAAACATTTCCTCCACATATACGTTGAACAGCACCGGCGATAATGGGCATATATATATATATATATGCCCATATATATATATATATATATATATATATATATATATATATATATATATATATATATATATATATATATATATATATATATATATAGCTGACCTGAAGAAGGCCAAGGAGTAGGCCGAAAGCTTAAATCATCTAAAGTGTGAGTGTCCTTTTACGTGTTATCTGTTTTATTCTGTGTTCTATTGTGCCGTCCAATATATATATATATATATATATATATATATATATATATAACTTATGTATATATAAATAAAAAATATATGTATATATATATATATATATATATAACTTATGTATATATAAATAAAAAATATATGTATATATATATATATATATATATATATATATATATATATATATATATATATATATGTAAAAATAAATTATATATATATATATATCCTCCCATGGACTACAACCTTGTCGTTGTGGTCCGATAACCCCTAGAGCTGTTATGGCGGGAGTAATAATAACTGCTCCTGGTAGGGTCACCCATGCCAGATAAGTCGAAGCTTAGGAGCCAGACGAAAGGTAGTCCACGCAGCGTCTGTTCCTCAGTGAGGCGGCTGCAAAGGAGTCTGTACCCAGTGAACGGCTATTAAGTGATTGTGTCACGTTAAAAACACTATTGAGGAAGGCAACGGAAAACCACCTCAATTACCATTTCCAAGACTGTAATGATGAGCGCTATAGAGAATATGAGTTTTGACAACTGCGGGACTCGGCCCGGGGCGGTGTGTCAAGCACGGCAGCGGGGGAGGTTGGCCTTCCGCGGTCTTCATCCCACGAAACCCTTGCAGGGAAGAAATAACAGTTGCAGAACAGAAGACGCAGAAAAAGACGAAAATAGTTAGAACAGGAACACGGAACGTAAGGACAATGCTGAGGACAGGCAAATTAGAGAATATTAAGCGAGAGATGGAAAGAGATAATATAGATGTTTTAGGTGTAGGCGAGGTGAAATGGAAGGATAGCAGGGATTACTAGAGTGACAATTATAGAGTGATATACAGCGGCGGGGACGAGAGCCAACGAGGGGTAACCGTAATATTTAATAAAGGGGTAGGGAGAAGCGTAGTCAACATAGAGCAGGAAACTGATAGAATCTTACTCATAGAGATTAAAGCATAGCCAACGAACTTGGTCATTGTTGCGGTATACATGCCACCGTTCAACCACAAGAAGGAAGAAGTCGATAAGATGTACGATAAGTTAGATCATATCCTGCAGGGAACCATTTGATAGTGATGGGGGATTGGAATGCGACGGTAGGCGAAGGAAGAGAGTGTGGTGAGGTAGGGTACCATGGGTTAGGCACGAGGAATGAACGATGGGAGAAAGCAATTGAATTCTGCAGGAGACAGGAGTTAGTCATCACCAACACATGGTTTAGACATCACAAAAGGCGAAGGTATACATGGAAAATGCCAGGTGACTCAGAAAGGTATAAGTTAGATTATATTATGGTTATCCACAGGTTTAGGAACAGTGTGATAACTTCGCACAGCTTCCCAGGAGCGGATGCGGACTCTGACCACAATTTAGTTGTTATGAAATGCAACGTCCATTTCAAGAAGATAAGGCAAGGGCGGCAGGTTAGGAAATGGAACGTAGCGCATTAAATGGATTAACGAGGAAGGAGTATTAGCAGGCTTTAGAGAAAATAATGGATGACGGTAAAGAACTGAGTACAACCGACGAAAAATGGGAATGTATTCAGAAAGTGATATCGAAAGCCGCAAAAGACACTATAAAAATTGTTAACGGAACACGTTCAAGGAAACGATGGGTCACGGATGAGTTGATTGCAAAGATGGATGAGAGAAGAAGATGGAAAAATGTAAGCACAGAGTTTGGCAAAATGAAGTACAAAGAGATAAATAATAAATTGAGAAGGGCCACAAATAAAGCAAAAGAAGAATGGTGGAAAACGCAATGCGAGGATATGGAAAGTTTACAGAAGAAGGGTGAAATTGGTGCGCTACACAGCAAGATTAAGTTAATTTCGGGAAATAAGAAGGCAGGATTTGTGCTAACAGTTAAATATAAGTGGGGTTAGATAATAATTGAACCAGAAATAATCCAAGAGAGATGGAAGCAATATATAGAAACACTGCGAGGGAGGGCGAGGGGGATGATAGGAGCCCCCACTCCATATCTCTGGTGGTGGCTCCTCCCTTTGGAGTGAATATCTGCGGACGGGGTAGGTGCATCTTTAAGAAGTCCCGGAGGGGTCCGGGCGCGGAGCAGTCCCTGTGGCGGGGAGGGGGGATGAGACAAAAAACGCCGCTGGGGGATTATTCTTCATCAAATGAATACTGCGCTCTCGCCTCCCTCTCCGCTGCTCTGAGGGCGAGCCCTCGGCTGCTGCTTGGCGAAGTTCCCTCCACCCGTGGGACGAGTATACACTACATCACGAAAATATAGCTACAGGGTTGGGACCTATTAAATTTTTATTTTTATATATTTATTATCAATGCGAGAATATGGAAAGTTTACAGAAGAAGAGTGAAACTGATGCTCTGCACAGCAAGGTTAAGCTATTATCGGGAAGAAATAAGACAAGATCTATGCTAACAGTAAAATATAAGTGGGGTAAGATAACAGTTGAACCAGAAAAAATCCAAGATAGATGGAAGGGATATATGGAAATAATATATGCTAGAGAACTTAGGCCGAAAAAGTTAGACATAGGAAAGGAACATGACATAGAAGAAGATAGCTTAGGTCCAGGCATACTTGACGATGAAATAAAAAGGGCATTAAAGGAGATGAAAGAAATAAGGCTGTGGGGGTGGACAACATCCATGTAGAATTGTTGAAATGTTTAGGAAAATGCGGGAAGAGGGCCCTATATGGACTGGTTCGTAGTATCTATGAAGAAGTAATCTGGCCGGAAGATTTTGTGAGATTGGTGTTAGTTCCTATTCCAAAAAAGGCAAAGGCTATATCATGTGAGGATTACAGAACAATAAGTTTGATATTCCACGCAGCTAAAGTTATTCTCAGGGTCATCAACAAAAGGATAGAGAGTAAGGCAAATGATTACTTAAGGGATGATCAGTTTCGGTTTAGGAAAGGAAGAGGTACGATTGATGTCATTGCAGTAATGAGATCACCAATCGAGAGGAATATAGAATGCAATCAGGATGTGTTTTCCTATTTCGTAGATTTCGAAAAAGCATTTGATAGAGTGAATTGAGAAAGTTAATGTGTGTATTACAGAAAATAGGAATGGATTGGAGGGACAGGAGACTGATCCGCAACCTGTACATGTCTCAGACTGCTCAGGTGCGAGTGGGGAACGGAGAGTCCGGATGGGCAGTGTTAGGAAGAGGTCTAAGGCAGGGTTGCCCATTGTCACCGGTGCTGTTCAACGTGTATGTGGAGGAATTGATTAAAGAGGCATGGGAAGAACTGGAGGTAGGGATGAAGGTCGGAGGGGAATTCGTAAAATCGGTTAGGTTTGCTGATGACCAAGCATTAGTTGCTAGGTCAGCCAAGGGGTGGCAAGCATTGCTGAATGAATTGGAGGTTGTGTGCGATAGATATCGTATGAGAATCAGTGTTAATAAAAAAAAGGTTATGCGATTTTCTACAAAGAAAAAGGCTAAGCTTAACATTAAAATAGGTGAGGAAAAAATAGAGCTGGTAGAACTGTTTACTTATCTCGGAAGTGTTTTGAATCAATAGGGTCAAAGTAGTATGGACGTAAGGAGACGAATTGCTCTGGGCAAGGAGGCTTTCTCAAGGAGGAGGGAGTTGATGACGAAGACGTGAATAGGGAGGTTAAGACAAGACTCGTAAAAAACTGATATGGAGCGTAGCTATGTACGGCTTTGAAATGTGGTCGCTGAAGCAGGAGAATAGACGCAGATTGGAGGCTTTTGAATTGTGAGTGTGGAGAAGAATGGAGAAGGTGGAATGGACCGAAAGGAAAATAAATGAGGAAGTACTGGAGATGGTGGGTGAGGAGAGGGGTTTGTTGAGAGAAATCCTATGGAGGCAGGAAAAATGGATGAAAGGCGTATTGAGCGGTAGTGGAATGTTGAAGAAGGTAATCGAGGGGAGGATGTTGGGCAAGCGAGGAAAAGGCAGGAACAGGATAGGGATGTTGGACGGGATGAAGAGAGGAATGAAGTACACAGGGATGAAGAGGAACCTGATGTAGATTAGGTTGCTAAATTGGGTTTTGTTTGGGGTTACAAAATGTTTATTTGATAGTTGTCTCCATCCAAAAACTTACCTTAACCGGTAAATTACCTAAATATAATAATGGTTTGCGGTAGTCCAAGAATAAGGTGTTGACTACTGGCGGGACGGTCCGTGTTCGATTCTTGGGCAAGCCTCCCTGGGCACCCAGCTATGTGAGTTTTCGTGTACCAGATTTTTCTGGGAAACCATAACCGGCACAGGGACAGGAAGTCGCCCCACTTATTACCTGTCTGCCATATAGGACTTAGTACTGGGTGAATCTACTAAACCGACCTTCGGGTTGATTACTGTGTTTATCTATTATATATTATTATAAGGTAATCTACCGGGTTAGGTAGGTTTTTGGATGGACACAACTACAAAACAAATATTTTGTGACTCCTAACAAAACAATCCAGCAACCTACTCTGCATCAGGTCACTCACTTTATCTCTGTGCACTTCCTCCTTTCATCCCGTCCAACATCCCTATACTGTTCCTGTCCTTTCTTCGTTTGCCTAACATTCTCCCCTCTATTATTATTATTATTAGGTAATCTACCGGTTAAGGTAGGTTTTTGGATGGACACAACTATCAAATAAACATTTTGTGCCTCCCCACCTAGCCAACTAATCTATATCAGGTCCCTCTTCATCTCGGTGTACTTCTTTCCTCCCTTCATCACGTCCAACATCCCTATCCTGTTCCTACCCTTACCTCGTTTGCCCAACATTCTCCCCTCTATTACCCTCTTCAACATTCCACTACCGCTCAATACGCCTTTCATCCATTTTTCCTGCCTCCATAGGATTTCTCTCAACAAACCCCTCTCCTCCCCCACCATTTCTAGTACTTCCTCATTTGTTTTCCTTTCGGTCCATTTCACCTTCTCCATTCTTCTCCACACCCACATTTCAAAGGCCTCCAATCTACGTCTATCCTCCTGTTTCAGCGACCACGTTTCCGCGCCGTACATAGCTACGCTCCATATCAGAGTTTTGACGAGTCTTGTCTTAACATCTGTACTCAACGTCCCCGTCATCAACTCCCTCCTCCTTGAGAAAGCCTCCTTGCCTAGCGCAATTCTTCTCCTTACGTCCCTACCACTTTGACCGTATTGGTCCAAAACACTTCCGAGATATGTAAACTGTTCTACCTGCTCTATTTTTTCCCCGCCTATTTTAATATTTAGCTTAGCCTTTTTCTTTCTGGAAAATCGCATAACCTATTATATATATATATATATATATATATATATATATATATATATATATTATTATTATTAGGTACGCGGAGGCACGTATTACGGTGGCAGAGGATGGGAGGGGCGAGATGGGGTGTCTGATGGAGGCACGACCTGGCCGACGACTGTCGGGCGGCCGTCCGAATGGGAGGAGGAAGTCCACGGCACTCACCGATCGGAAGAAAGGCCACGGGTTCGAATCCCACCTGAGGGCGGGCTATTTAGGAACTAGCGTCCGTTAAAATAGCATCCGAGCCCGCTATGACGAAACTTGGTTGTCCTCGGAAGGAGATAGCAGGAAAATGGAATCAAAAGTGAACGAGAGATGTGATTCCCATAGGTGAGGTCATGTTTGGATTATTGCGGCCATTTTTCGTCATTAGGATTTACATGGCACTTAAAGGAATCAAATAGATTCAAAAATTGACTAAGAAATCACTTTTTTCTTTGGAGAAAGAAGAATAGGACTCGTAGAAAACGCGAGAAAAGCATAACGAGGATTATTTGGGGACCTTGACCCGAAGGCGCCAGCGATAGGACGAGGTCCGCTCAGCCTGTCCAATTATGATGATCGGAACCGCTCTCGCTCTTCCTTCTTTGCCGGCAGGAGAGGTGTCAATTGCCGTGTACTTCCAAGAGCATGATTAATATACGTGTGTAGTACACCCCTCACTAAGGACAGGAAAAGATATGGCATACAAATTATATTAAGAAATAGGCGTCTGCTTGTTCACGAACCTTTTCACTATCTTCATCGAAAGCGAGTTTAGTATGTATGTACTATCTTCATTTTCAATCTCTCGATCAATCTTTAAAGGATGCTTCCCGAGTAGCAGAGTACTTCTCCACCTCACGTGTTCTTGATAAGATATATCTTGTAGCATATCGATACAGCCACCATCTGCCTTTCTGAGGCATAACACTTCTGTCAGAACTATTCAATGAAGGCGACAATATATTTGGATGGATTTCTTCTCACATAACAGTCTAAGAGTTATTCATGATATAATATATATTATTCTTTTTATGAATGGACAGAAAGGAAAACAAAGGAGCTAGGAATGGTAAAAGGGGAGAAGAGGAGATTCACAGTTTCCTGGGAGAGGATGTGGGTCACTAATCAGTGCTGGTGTAATGTCAAATTCAAGTGAATAAGGAAAAGAAGGAGCAGTGCTGGAACATGGAAACTTAATAGAGACAGGGTGAATTTTTTGGGTTTTAAAGTAATACGATAGAACTCTCACAAAGTAACAAATGAAAATCCTTGCACACAATTAGGGATACAAAAGGAAAAATATGAATCAAATCAAATGATAGCTTGGAAGCGGAGGGTATGCACACGAAGGTTTGGAAGGATCCTATGGAGGCAGGAAAAATTGATGCAAAAACTATATTGCTCGACAGTGGGAAGCTAAAGACTGGAATAGAAGGGAGATTGTTAGGCAAACGAGGAAAGGACAGGAATAGAGGATAGGGATGTTGGACGGGATGAAGGGAGGAAGGAAGTATGGTATGGGAAGATGACGAGGAAGTTTGTTGTAGAGTAGGATGTTGGGTTTTGTTTTGATGGGAGGGACAAGAGAATTAATTGGTTGTGTGCGTTCATCCAAAAACCTATCTTAATTGGTACATTACTTATAATAATAATGTTAATTAAGATTTATTATGTATATTTTTTATTAATCTTCTCTCCAAATCTCCTCTCTTCTCAATGACTCATCAATTATCATCTATTCAGAAGGAAATTTTAGCCAAATTCCACCGTTTAGGATCTAATTGGCTTCCGTGATTATTTATTTCCACCGCAATAGTTTTGGAGGTAATTATTTCGTCATTGTCATAAGACCTGCCACGGAATATGTAACTATGTTACATTTGATTGGAAATCTGTATCCGGAACTAGGTAATCACTTCTAACAGCGAGTGAGTGGTGGGATATGAAGAGCTACCCCTGTCTACTGGATGCTGCCCCTCAACCGATGGGATTTCCGTGGGATGATGCTCCTCTCCATACGAATCGGGAAGAAGGACTCCTCTCTTAAAATAATTGTGTCATCAACCAACGGCGAACAGCTTTCATAAGAATTCCTTCCCATAAATGGTTATATATTTTTTAACCTGTGCTTCAAAATTTTTCATCGGAGCATATCCGAGCTCTTGTTTGATGTCAACTCCAACCATTTCACTAACATGGGCATCAAATGTTTTCCGATCAAAACCTTTTCTTAAATTACAAGAATTACATGTATATGTAAATACTATTGCATACGTACACATATTAACGAACATGATCTAGAGTGGTTTACACTCGGGAAAAGAAATCTTACATTACTATCTTCTACCCGTCAGTGGCGGAGCGAAGACATCGCTGGAAATTTTACGATGAAGTATCGTGAGTGGCACTATAATATTTGCTTACACGCCCACGCCACGAAAAGTGCACTATGAAACAAATGAGAGGGTAAATAAGGAGCGCAACAAAGAAAAGACCTGACACGAAGACATCATCGCTTGCAGCAACAATATTATTTGGAGCCGTATTTCCGAAACAAAGGGATTGCCTGCACCAGCCACCGATAGAATTTTGTTCCAATGAGGAGTCATTTGCTTTCGATGCAATTGATCATGTTCCAGTTCACATACAGACCCATTAAATACGTATTTCTGCAATAAAATGAAAAATACTTCCACGCGGAATCCACGGCGGTCGCTTTCGGGTGCACGCAGCTTCACACGATGAAACGCGGCTGCAGCCTGTGTTCTCTGGGCCACGAGGGCATGAGCGAAGCCCTTTCACCATCATTTTTTTAATTACCCTCAATGGATGCCGCAAGATATCGCGCGAATGAATTTGTGGCGAATCGTTTGTCATGGCGGATTCCTCCGCGTCATCTCTCGTCCGAGACTCGCAAATGGAACGGGAGGAATTTCGCCCGGCATGCCGATCGCGGCTCGCCGCTTTCGATTGACACAGAGGACAGTGGCGGAATTCAGTGGGGAGGGGGGCAGGGGGTTGAATGCCCCCCACGAATGCAAAGCGCCAAACTGCACACGCCGGCAGCAGTGCTTCTTCGCCTGTCCCCCTCCCCCTGAAGTGGATTCCTGCTCAAAGCGACAGCAGCGCCACGACCGCCAAAAGTTATCGGGAGAATATCATTCCTGTTTCATTGGAAAAATATACTCTAAAATCTAACAACTCTCACTCCACGAGCCGAAACATTCCGTCCGAATTTCTCGTTTTTTGAGCGTTGAATAATCAATGGAAATACTGAAATTCGGCAAATAATTCATACAATTGGTTGGGTTTGTGGATGACCAAGGTTTGGTTTGCCAGTCAGTCTAGGGATTGCAAACATGGCTGAGGTTATTTGGACGGTAATTGCTATAGGTATGGTGTAAATATCAATGCATACAAAACAAACATTATTCGGTTTTCATGAAAGAGAACATATAAGTCTAGTATTAAAATAGAAATTCATAAACTAGAGTAGGTGGAACAGTTTACCTATCCTGGAAAAATTATGGACGGATATGTTCAATATACGAGGGTAATTAAAGAAATAAACGTTTGGTAAAGAAACCTTTTCAAGGAGTAGCGAGTTTGATAATAGGGCCGTTGAGCAAGTATGCTAAGAAAAGATTAGTGAAACCTTCTAGATGGAGTGCAAGAAGACCAAAAAATGGTTGCAAAGCATCTTGATCGGCAATTCAAGGCTGTGATTGAGGGGAGAATGTTAGGCAAACGAGGAAGTACACTTAGGGTAAGGCATGGGTTAGCGATGTTGGACGGGATGAAGGACGCACACGGAACTACTGAAGAGCAGTTCAAATTATCGTAGGGTGTCAGTTATGTATGTCTTGTTATGCGAGGCTTAGCAACACAGATGTGTTCAGTCCGTGTCCCTCCAAGGTCCACCTCAAAGTGTAGACTACCAGTTATAAAACTTTTTATGAAGAATTCCACTTTAGATTATAAAAAAGTTTATGCTTATATTGCTTGATCTATCTTTTTTAAATTCACACTTTCCCTTTTCCGTAATAGACCACCCAAAATACTAAAATGATCCATTGAATTGGTGAATAAATTTGACTTAGAGTCTTTAAAGCTAATATCAGCACAAGTTATGGCTAAGGCAAGAAGGTTTTCTTACACATTTATCTACCATGGCGCGTGAGCTTTGCCCGACACTGGGCTTGGTACTAGGTGAGCTCACCTATCAAGCCTTGGGGCTGATAGGCGCGGTGGTAATCCAGTGAACGATTGGAAATCAAATAGTTTCATGGAGGATTAGACCAACCAAGGATTAGGAGGAGAGATACG
Source organism: Hetaerina titia (assembly GCA_037158775.1). NCBI lineage: Eukaryota > Metazoa > Arthropoda > Insecta > Odonata > Calopterygidae > Hetaerina > Hetaerina titia. The sequence goes on from CM073774.1 coordinate 108,937,436, forward strand.
GATTCAGGAATTCAGCGATCGCGTTTACAATCGAAATCGCATTTCTTGCGATTACTTCATCACGCAGTCGAGTAAATTCACCAAATGAGAGTGACTACCACTCACAATCGTCTAAAGAAGCATTCCATCTCCAACAGAGGTGGCCTCTTGAATGTGGCAAACATAGAAATCGATCACAGAGATCTCTGACTTTTCTAATCTTACACCATAACATATTGAAATGAAATTATTGATTGTGTAATTCCACACGCTTTCACTCACAAATGTATGGTTACAAAGTCGATAATTTCAACTCATTGGAATATGTTATGTAAATTCTATGAAGCTACGCCGGAGACAACAAATTTTTCACCACAACCTTAGTGAAAATTCTGGAGAATAGTTTTTGGTAACCAAAAGTGTAGCTTTCAACTTCATTCCCCGTGGGATCACGCATTGACATTGCTGCGCTAGAGACCCTCGACTTAGGGAGTCAAGATTAGGAGTAATTAAAGACATTGATGATACAGATGAATTTACAGCAGAAGGTGATTTTTAAGCTATTCAATAATTTGTTACTTCCCGTCCCGGGCCCATAAAAAATTTTAAATTCTTCTTCTAATAGGTGACAAATTTTTATTATGTTATATTATTTCTGGAGATTTTCGACTAACACAATATTTTTCCTAATTTAAGCAATACAGTTTCGCTCCACGATACCTCTGACCTGTTTAAAAAGTCGAATCAAGGCATTAGGGAAATGAATTGGTCAGCTAGGGATGGTCACAGAAAAAGATCGCACTCAGCGGAAATCAGTCCTTAAAGAATCAAACTCGAAGGGAAAAAATTGGGCACTTTTTTCGATGTGTTCTTGCGTTATAAAAGTAAAACTAATTGAGCACGAATACGCAAAAAGCACTTTAAACCTTTTGTCGCTAAGCTCTTGACGCACGAATCGCGATCCATCTCAATGCAAAATCCTCTGTGGCATGTCACGAGCAACACGGTCCGTCCGCTGAGGGTGGCCAAGTCTTTTCGTCGCTACCTGTTACTAGTTGAACTTCAACCATTAAGAGTTGTTACGCAGCACTATTAGCTCAATAAAGACACTTAACCCAATTGCAAGTCAATAGCATGCAGTGCGTTAAATGTTGGACACTTTAGATAAAATCAATTGCATTTTTTCCTTTATTTTCGCTTTCCCAGTTGTCTCGTCCATTCTTGAACGTAATTCCGCCCACCTGCGGTGCCGCGTCCGCGGGTGTGTGGCGCGCCGACGAGGTCAGGGGACAGCCTTGAAGGGCCCTTACGGTGATCGCCAAGGGCCCGCAGCTGGTGCTACTCCCCCGTCGCCCCGCAGCTTCCGCATTGGTCGCGAGAGCATTAGTCGCATCGGTTGCATCAGATCGTCCGTCCCCGACAGGGCGAGCATTGATTTCTTCCCGGCGGAAAGGCTAGGCTGGCCGTCGACGAGAACGGAGCAGCCTTGTGAAATCGACGAATGGCGCGGCTTCAAATAACGCCTGTCCCGTTCCGAACAAGAGAACCTCGGGGACTGAGAGCGAATGAACCCCCAGGAAAACAGAATCCTGAGTCAGTTCTTGGGCACTGTCAATGCTGAAATTGGATTACGCTAACAGCATGTCAATCCCATGAAATCGCAAGCGGTGGGACGTCATGCGCGCAAGTGTTTTCCTCTGCCATGTTGGAAGTGGCAGTTCAGTGGGTCGAGTGCTGGGCCCCTGAAGTAATAGCCTTGGTTTTCGATTCACGATGATACCCATGGAGACACCCTAAGGAGACCCTGGAGTGGCACGATGGCAAGTTGTGCCTCGTGGTATGAGGCTCGCCCACGAGGCCAGCCTTCGGGTTGATTACCTTGCTTGGATTCCGATGGCATTACAGCCGTCAATCGCCGAGGGGAAAGCCACAAGAACCCGTAATAAAGCTGTTGGTAGGGGTCGCCAGGGTGGGAGCGAGTGTCTGAACGTGTAGTCAGCCACCTGGTACTCAGTCTGTTTCCACACGGGGACGGGGTGTTTCTCCAATTTTCAAGGGAGACGCAACAAAGGTAGCCTGCAAAGAACTGCATCTGTTCTCCATTGTCTCAAATGATCCGAGCTTGACAGTACGAAAGTATGTGAAAGATATTGGGTGTATGTGCTGTAGATGCATATGTATATTAGTTGGCAGTTTGTTGTTGGCAAGTGTGTGGGTTATAAGGGTTTTTGCATGTATACAATGGTTTGTATAAATTTCTGGCTTTTGCATTTTTTTTCTTAATGACGCTTTAATAATGCCCTAGCGCCTCCCGCCACATGATGAAATTATATTGTTTCCGTGGCATTTAATTCGCATAGAAATTCTCATTTACACGTCCGGCAGCCATGCGTTCGCCACGAACCGTCCAACTATTGAGTCCAATCAGCTATAATTCCATTGGTACATCAATGCCCGAAATACGAGTGCCAATGATTTCTCTTCGCAGGCCAATGTTGTGAATCTTCCCGATTCTGAGCCAACGTCTTTGGTCGATGTCATCCTGCTATTTGAACTCTGCCTGCTTTCACAATTCGCGTCTCGTCCTGTCTGCAGATCCATTTCACTTCCCTCTTGTTCAGCCACGGTAATGCATCATTTAAGCACGAGCCTCATTTCCTTATTTCTTAACTTCCCACTTGATATCCTTCCTGTCATAAATCTAACTACTTTCATTTCTAATTCAAAAGAACGCAATTGATTTTCCACATAAAATATATTAGTACGGGAGCTGATGTGTATGCTGTGAACCTGATATTTACACTTGTAAGATTTGCTCACGTTTAACGAGGATACCCAGCAGAGTACACAAGAGGCAAGTCTTACAAGTCACCAGTTGTCTTTCCCCCCGGGGGGGATGAAAAATTTACGAATCGGACATATTTTTTTGCGTCTTAAACTTGGCCGAATAATCAATTGGGGATGCCAAAGACCCCGTTATGACCATTTTAAGACGATAAATGGCGTGCCGATTCCGAAAACCGAGCCCGCAAAGTTGCAAAAATAATTTGCGAGCCGGACATATTTTTTTACGTCTTAAACTTGGCCGAATAGTCAATAGGGATTTAAATGTACAAGGAACATAACTACGGTCGTGAATTAATGTAAACAAAAAATAGCGGGACCGTAAACTTGATAGGGATAAACGTCAATAGGGTTGCCAAGACCCAGCTTTGACCATTTTAAGATGATAATGGTGGGCCGATTACGAAAACCGGCCCCGCAAAGTTGCAAAAAAATTGTGAATTGGACATATTTTTTTCGTCTTAAACTCGGCTGAATAGTCAATGGGGGTGCCAAGACCTCATTTTGACTATTTTAAGACGGTAATGGTAGGCCGGGTCCGGAAAACGGGCCCGCGAAGTCACAAAATAACTCCACGGGCCCCTATGCCCTCCCTGAACCAAAACTGTACAGCATCCCTGCGGAAATTAATTCAAAGGATAATTGTATCTGCTTTAGAAAAAGAAGAATATAAGAGCATATGACTAATACTTTTTGTCTAGGCGTTACTGAATACCTAGTAGACACCACTAAGACATGATAATTGACACTGAATATATTTACAACATCCTAGACACCATCCAGGTAGAAATCTAATTTTGAAACAATCAATTTGATCTAGGTAAGTTGGGATAATCAAAGATTATATTATTTCCCAGCAACTGGAGATCCACTCTATTATTTCCTTTTCAATTACCTTCATTGGCTTATACTCCCATGCGTTCTTGGATCCCAATCTGATGAAAATTTGAGGTGAATTAAAGTGCGTGTTAGACACCGCGGCGAGTACATTTTTCTGTCCTTTCCAAAACAATGTAAAGCAATCCTGATGTGAGGATATTCCATGTTGGGCTCTATTTTTCTCGGAAAGGACAGACAAATTTACGTGACCAACCACTGTCTACCACGGACGAAAATTTTTCCGAAAGTAATTATCCGATTTCCGTCCAAAATCACGGAATATATAATACATTCAATATATAATACAAAACCTTTGAGTCTGAAAGAACATGTATGCCGCTGCCTCCCGGGAAACACCAAGTCTCATTCTTTCAATTTTTGGGAAAGTTTTTCCCGACATTTTTCATTGGTCTTTTGGTTCTATACGGTCAGGCTAAGCCAAAATAATGTAAAGTTTTCTTCCATTAATTCTCTGTTAACTCGAAATGAAGTCACGATTCTTCTCTGATATCAATATGATGTGCCATCCAGAAATTTTCAGGGCAAAAATCGGGCAACCCCTGGACCCCCGAAAATTCCCTGTACTAAATATGATATGATTACATCGAATAAATAAATAAAATCCTAAATCCCTTCCGAAAAGGAAAAGGCCTGTCCATCCGAGCATTAACATTGAAGCGTCATTCCATGCAGGAGTCCATTCACAGATCTCCCAAAATATCAGACAAGTGTTTGAAAGTCATATCGCCAACAGTTTGAAATCCATCCTCGATAAATGGTATTTGTAACCTGCAAACCCTGTCCAGCATATATATTTTGTCTCTTTCCTTGACTCCAAAGGGGTTCTGATCCCTCTCCTGGGTACTGATTTGTGCAGGCCACTTACAATAGAATCATTCAAATTTATGAACATTGGGTAAGAAGTTGGATCCTACTGTGATGAGATATCAAAACCATGCGAAATCTCCTAGCTTGAATAATACTTCACATTGCGTCAAAAATCCCTGATAAACCCCCTCTCACCTCTCTGTCCTCCTCAATTTATCTGATAATAAACTACACTAACCCATTAACGCACCACCGGACGTAAACGGACTCTCGAAAATAAAATTGGCTTATTCAGCTCAGAGGAGAATGAAAATGCAGTACAAGGGGTAAAATTGTCTGCTCTGTCCGAATTAGGCATTAGTTTTGGGTGTGAACCCTTACTAAGAGAAGAAAAACGGATCTAAAGCGGGACAAATGACGGAAAACCCGATCCAATAATCGAGGTAATTGTCATGAATATAAGTGTACTCCATATTTTCAGTGCAATCAGTTGGGTCCACGATTTCCCAAGGATGTAATAGGGGCAGGAAAAATGTTCGTAAATCGTAAGTGATGGGTTTTTCGGAAAAATTGTATGAAACCAACGGTCCATAGAATTGGCCAAGGTATCAATTAATGTGAATGTTCCAAGATTTTTTTATCACAATTACGGATTTTTTGGGTTTGGCAATTTTTTAGAATGGAAAATTTTGTCCAAAAAATCTGATTTCTTGTCCATATGACGTCCTCTTGAATGACGAAGATACGTATAAATATGATGTATCGCATATTGAATCTTGTCTTGTACTTTCAAACTGTACCCACGGTCAAATACTTTTTGAGACCGAAATTCCAAAGCACTCACCCAAGATTTCCTTCCTTCAAAAGTGCCTGCTAACCCGCCGACCCCACCGCGGGAGGGGGCCGCGTCCCCCGCTCCAGTCTTGCAGAGTGGACGCGGCCGCGGCGGTCGCCCGGCCGAGGGCACGGCGGCAGCGGACCGGGGTCGTCGCCGCGAGGCGGTCCGCCCGGCGTGCCGCGGGGATCAGGGCAATGCCGGCACTCGTGTGATTGATCCACACATGGCATGCATCGATTCGACCAGGTCAATCACGAAGCATCTGACGATTCCGAGTAGGTAGCGACCTTTACACTTGGCCTTATGTTTTGCCCGGATCACTTACGGCCAACAAGAAGGTCGGACAAAAGTCGGGCTTCATGAATAACAAGCGTGACACGAGAGCTAAAGAAAGCGCAATGAGCCCTAACACTTCACACTTATGGAAGAGAGAACTCAAGTTGTAGCGAAGAACGACGTCAAGAGACACTCAAAATCCCTTTGAAGTGGATGAGCATGTCTTCAAGTGGCATTTTAGAGCCGCCTCTTCATTCCTGCGTCAATATTTGGGGTTGATGCTGAAAACAATCTCAACATGTCTCAAACGGAGTCGAGTGATTGAGAGCCTCACGGAGTTAATTTAAATTAACTTCATTACTACCAGATGCCCGTTGCACCTTTACCTTCAAAGAAATCCACATCATATTGCTAAGGACGTAAATTATCAAATGATGAAAGTACAACATCATACCTTGAAAAAGCAATTATACTTAGGTTTGCGTAAAAGTAGCTTATCTAAATACGTATGTAGGAGAAAAAAAGATTACGCTTTAATTTAATCTCGAAATAATAAGTAAAACATTGACAATACTTAAATGAATTATGCCCGTAGCCAATTTCTAATCAAGTACCCTATCTTTAAAGGTAAGTTTTAGTGGGTCAAAGACAGAACAACAATGTACTATCTTAACCTAAGCTAACAATAGCCTGGACCCCTGCTCTAAAACAAAATCCCTCTTAATCTCTGTGTACTTCCTTCCTCAACTCATCCCGTACGATATCCCTATCGTTCCTTGCCTTTCCTCGTTTGCCTAACATTCTTCCCTCTATTACAGTCTTCAACATCCCACTTCCGATCAATATGCTTTGTATAAATTTTTTCTCCCTGCTTATGATTTCTCCCCACTCTCCTCGCCCACCATCCCTAGTACTTCCTCATTGGTTTTCCTTTCGGTCCACTTCACCTTCTCCACTCCCACATTTCACAAGCCTCCAATCTATATCTCTCGTATTACTTCAATTACCATGTCTCCGCACCGTAAATAAACATTCTTCTCTCAACAACCTTACTCAACGACCCTTACAATTTCCTCCTCCTTTTGAAGACATATTCGCCTAGCGTAATTCTTCTTCCTTGCATCCCTATCATTTTCAGTATCTTGGTACAAAAAAATAGGTAGACAGTTGCAACAGTTTTCGCCCTCCTATTTTACATTAGCTTAGCTTTATTCTTCCTCGAAAACCACAAAACATTTGTTTTCCTTGCATATCTCATACCCAGCACATTGACTTTTCAATGCTTTTAACCCCTTGGCTGATCGCAAAATAAAGCTTGGTCATCCGCAAACTAACTGATTTTATGGAATACACCACCGACGTTCATTCCTAACTTCAGTATTATCACAAGTATAAATGGACCCGATAATTAATCCAACACTCGTATCTGAGTTGTTTGAAACATGCAAAAATGCAGTTGTTCCCGATACCGCCAATGTACTCATTTTCTCCAATACATTCAATATTTCTACCCAAATAACTCTATCAAACTCCTTTTCTAAATCTACGAAACAGACGTATTCATCCCGATTGTAGTATACGTGATATGTTCAAAAATTAACGGGAATTTCAATTTTTCGGACAATAATATTGATTTATTCTTATGCATTGATGTTGTCATCATCAAAGTAGTCACCATTGGAGATTATGCCCTTGTGCCAGTGCTTCTTCCAATCCCCGAAACACTTCTCAAACTCGATCTTTGAGTTAGCCTTTAGTTCTTTCAGCGATGCGCTTTTAATGTCATCTACGGCTGTGAAACGACGCCCTTCAAGCTTCTCTTAATTTTTGGAAATAGGAAAATGTCACACGGAGCCATATCTGGCGAATATGGAGTCTGGGGTATCGTTAGAGTATTGTTTTTGGCCAAAACTTCAAGAACAAGCAATGGAGTGTGAGCTGGTGCATTATCGTGGTGCAAAAATTTGCGCTGCAGAGTCCAACAGGAGGGAGGTGTTGGATTCTTGTCGTCCTGGTGCATACCAGGCGGCGGGGTACCCCAGGCGACGCAGGCGGTGAAAGCGGCCGTCAGTAATACGGGTTGCTCAAAGCTACGCATTGAGGCTCATGTGGGAACAAACGACGCCTCAGAACGTGGATCTGAAGAGATCCTGCGCTCCTTTAAGGAGATGCACTCGGAGGTGAAACCGGTTAGGCGGAGTTGAAGGTCCCTCTTAAATTAAGTATTTGTAGCATTGTGCCACGTACTGACCGCGGAAGGATCGTTTGGAGCCGAATAGAGGGTTTAAACGAGAGATTTTTGGGATTCTGTCGGGAAATGGGAGCGGACTTTGTTGATCTGAGGCCTGTCCTCTCATCGTGTCGGGTACCCCTAAATCGCTCCGGGGTTCATTATACTGCCGTGGCATCACAGTGTGTAGCGCGTAGGTTACACGAACACGTTTCTAGGGTTTTGCATAGTTGGAAAGCAAGATCGCAGGTCATATATTGGGATAAATAAAGTAGAATCCAGCGCTTTCTGTCACTTGAGATCAGGTTACGCCTCACAGATCCCAAAATAACAGAACAAACACAAACTTGCTTTAATACAACATACAGGCCTGTACATCCTACATGTAAAAGTAACCGACAACCCTGGCATTGACGTAGATATACATTTGACCTGCAATTCCCCACAAACGCGTCGTAAATTACGATCAGACACATACAAGGGTGTTATTCAAGAGAAAAACAATCTAAATATATTTGAATTAAATTGCAGAAGCCTCAAAAATAAAATAGCGGATCTCGAGCACATAATCCAATGTCATTCGGCTGACATAGTCTTGGGCACCGAGAGTTGGCTGTGTAATGACATCAATGATCAAGAAATTTTCCCAATAAATTTTACAGTTTACCGACATTATAGAGGTACAAGACCCGGAGGAGGTGTTTTCGTGGCTGTGAAAAGTAATCTTGAAAGCAGATAACTTGCATTTGAAAATAATAACATAGAAAGTGTTTGGTGCACCATACTGCGATCCTATCAACCCAACATTAATTTGTGCTCTTTCTATAGACCTCCAGACTCAGATTTTCAAGCATTTAATATCCTCAATGAACAAATAAATAAATTTACACGCAAAAATAATAAATACATCAATATAAATGGTGGTGACTCTTACCTCCCTGGTATCGATTGGGACAGCAAAAGCGTTACTCAGATCGGTGATCGCGAATCTTGCAATTTATTGTTAAAATTGGCTAAAAAATCGCTCCATCAAGTAGTACGCACTCCCACCCGTGGAAAGAACATATTGGACTTATTTCTTACGAACACACCGGAACGCATTAATAGTGTATCAACCGACGAGGGTATAAGTGACCATAAATCAGTTATTATAAACTTGAACGTAGAAATAAAAAAGAATGTTAAGCCAAAAAGAAAAATTTATAATTATCATAAAGCAGATTTTGAAACTTTTGCCAGCCATTTAAACTCTTCACTATACGATTTCAAAACGCGCTTAAGTCTTGCCACCGTGGAAGAAACTTGGACAGGGTTTATAAAAATTATGCAAAAAGGGATCACAGAGTTCATCCCTGTGAAATACGTTAAAGCAAATCGTGACCCCAGGTGGTACAACAAAGGCGTTAAGAAAGCCTTTCGAAAGCAGAGAATGCTACACTCTAGGGTAAAGAAAGCAGGTCTGAACTCATCACCCTTGGAAAATAAACAGCTTTTGGGCAAGTATAGCTCCTCTAAAATTGAAACCAAAACACAATTACGTAGCGCTTTACAAGACTTTAAACGTAAAGTACTCTGCGAGTATTTGGACACTGACCCCAAAGCTTTCTGGTCATATGTCACGGAAGTAAATGGGGGTCAACAAACCGTGGCTTGCTTAAGGGATTGCAAAAATATCATTCATACTGGCAGTGAGGGTAAAGCCAACATTCTAAACAAATTCTTCCAAAGAGTTTTTACGAACGATGTAGCCACCGCGTATCTCCAAGAAACAATATATACTGAACCCATGGCAAAAATAACAGCGGACGAGCAAGGAATTGTCAAATTGCTCAAAGACATTAAACCAAAAAAATCCCCGGGTCCCGAAAACACACCAGCTAGGGTGATAAAATATTTAGCTCCTAACATCGCCCCGTACCTCGAATTTATATTTAACAAATCCCTCAAAGAGTGCAAAGTCCATAGAAATTGGAAAACCGCGCAAATAACGCCTATTTTTAAAAGTGGTGACAGGGAGGACCCCAGCAATTACAGACCCATTTCTCTCACTTCTATGTGTTGCAAAATTTTAGAGCACACAATTGTCAGTTCCATAATGAGACATCTTGATAACATTAACTTTTTAAGGGACAATCAACACGGATTCAGAAAAACCCGCTCATGCGAGACCCAATAAGGATTATTCACACATGACTTTTATGATGAAAGAAAAAATTATTCACTTTTATCAGGTGAAAGTGGTAGGCAAGTGGATGCGATCTTTTTAGATTTTCAAAATGCATTTGATAAGGTTCCGCATGGTAAACTCATCCATAAATTAAAGGGCGCAGGTATACACAAGGGTGCAAAAAATTGGGTTGAAGAATTCGTCACAAAATTGCTTTCCTACATCTATATAATACCCCGCAAGCCGCCGCAAGGGCGTGTGGCGGGGGGTGTTAGGTCACCACCCAAAAAAGTAAAAAAGAAATGCCGCATTCAAAACCAACACACACATGCAAACCCCAATCCACAGCAGTGCACACATTCATAGAAACATCCCATCATTCGACGCGCATGCAAACACACATCCACCTACCTTCACTCCACAAGCATGCAAGTACATACGCTTAACTACAACAAATAATTGTACCCCAGGATGCAGCAAGAAATTTATCCAAGAACGTGGAAGGTAGATTTAAGTTGGTAGAAAGGCGAAATACCACCACCAGAAGAACGTGCAACATAAACGCTATCCTACCCAAGGTGAGGAATCTGGCCCAACGCTGCAGGTAGGAGGAGGGCTCACCCACGGAGAGGGACAAAGGATGGAAGGGTTTAGGGTACCAGAAGCAGAGCAAACAATACTGTAAACAGCAATACATTACTTAATGGCATTCCAATGCTGTCATGCGGGAAGGGTTTTGACAAAAACACACAGGAGGTTAGTGAATGTGCAAGCAATTGAGTATAACTAAATGTTACCTAGACGCCGAGGGTGACAAGTGGCATTTTTGTTATCTCCGAGTGTGACCCAACAGTTTTTATCCCGTATTGTCCGTGGGAAGATGGAGTCCTTCAGTCTGCTAGTTCTGGCATCTATTTCCCGTATTTTGTACCCATGATCCAAGCGACCAATGTATGTTGGAGCGCGAATAATTTTCGAGACCTCGGTGCTGAAACATGCGGATCTGAATTTATTTAGTAATTTTAACCTAGCATTCATCTACATCTACATAAATACCCTGCGAGCCACCAAAAAGGTCTGTGGCAGGGGGTGTAGCACCATGAGGGAAGGGTACTCACAGCAGACTCACCATAGGCTTTTGTTAACATTTCACACACTTTGTTTCACTTTTTTTCATTTTTTACGCAAAATTTGATACAAATTCTTTGATCGATTTTTTTCAACAAACGAAAATCGCCGAGCTCATAAAACACGTCTAACCTTAGCGGCTGTCACAGACAAAGTCTACAATAAAAACAGCTGAAAGTTCTATCATACTTCAGGGGCATGTATACCAACACTTTAAAAAACAGTTGACTATCGGACTCTCCAAGCCCGCGAAATGAAGAAATTCGTGTTATGCTTTGAACACACCTCGTTTTTTACTAGATACCAATCACCTCAATAATTCCCGCCATTCTGCCACCTCACCATTTACAGCCGTAGAATATATATTTTTTTCTCTCCCTCACTCCCGCTTGACTATTGCTTAATTTTTCTTCCCTCAATATGGCCCTATTATTAATAATTCGTATTCTCGCTGTTTTAGCACTTTTCTGTATTTTCTTCTCTGCAGCTGCCTTTTGTTACGCTTCGTAAGGTGTTCGTGTTATGACGACCGATGGAGCCTCCATTACAAACGGATTCAAGGTCCGAAGATGATGGAGAATGTTCACTGGAATGTTCAATGGAATGAAGGATAAGCAAACCTCCGATGGTTAACAGTAGGTTCAGTATGAGAAATCCCTGACATTCTCCACACTTCACAACGTTTCCTTCGAATCAGCTGGGTTTGTTTGTAAGTACCAGTTCACTCATCTGCCGGGCGCTAGTATAGCATGACGTCTTTCCTCCTATATCACGGGCAGAGCGTTACCGATGAATCCACTTTGGGGAAGCTGACCCTCGAGGGACGTGTCTTCCGTGGTCACATGCGACTCTCAAAGAGCTCTAGATGTGGAACACGATTAACATCGCACGCGACGCCATACATAGGCGGCCAAACGATTCATGTTATTTATATGTCATATCAAATGTTAGAAACTTCATTCACCATTAAACCTGGCAGGTGGTTAACAAATCTCAAAAACTTCAGAACCTGCGCGACTAGTTGCTTCAGAGTGGCACAGCTTTTGCCACTGCTAAACAATGTGCCCAGCGTCAATAGGTAAGATCCATAGTCCCCTTTATATTAATACACAAGAAGGATTATTTATTTTATCATTAGACGAGCGTTTACAACGTCTTGTAGTAATTATCATTTGATAAGTTTACTTGCTAACAGCGTGTGCACAGCGGCATGTGTGTAGTGACTTACTGTATAATTCATCAGTGGACAGAACAAACAGTGCTCTGTACTCGTCCCCCCGACCCTATTTTATTTGCTCTCCTGATATTTTTTCTCGTGTAAATATGTAAAAGAATAAATGGAATAGAAAATGTCATGTAAAGGCAAGAGAGGCGTGACTTCCCTTTGGCTATGTAGCACTTATCAGACTCGGCAATTGCTTGTTATCCACAGAAGAAGAGAGCCGATTTAGGAATTGGAAGAGGTTCACAGAAAATCCGGCAGAGTTGCTAAAAAAATTGCCCAGAGAAGAGAGTACGCGTCACGGGAACGCTCGAGAAATAAGTTGTAAGTCACGAGGAGAGAAGTCAAAAGGAAGACTTTTAGAAAGGACGCCAGAGTTGGCTCGCAACATTGAGAGCACCGAATTGCATTCGTAGTTTGAGATGAAATAAGTGTGCGAGAGAGAGGAAGACAGCGTCACCTGCGGATTCAAGTTCCTACCTCGCGCGAAACAACCAGTCATCACACAATCGAGCCCAAGCACCCGAATATTTATACTCAAAGACAAATAGTTAATGATTAAGCCAATATGTTCACGATAGATATATTGGAATATACATGTGTGTGTACGTGTACGGATGTTTCAGAAAATGACATAATATAGATTCAAATGCATGCATGAACTTATATTTCTGGTGCGCCAACATCCCCCGCCACACGCCCTTGCGGTGTTTAGTGGAAGCAGATGACATTTTTCACGTCACACGACCATTAAGGCCAACGCTCCACAGACATACCTCCAAGTCTTTCTTTACCTCCCTATCCAATGTACCGCCATACAGATCGGCTCGGTGGCTTTCTTTGCTACTTGCCGAAAGCGGCAAATGATCTAATTCGATGACGCACGTCATTCGCGGACACTTGAAAGGAGGTGGGACAAAAAGAAGAGGTGCGTAAATGAACATCCCTTAGCATCGTTGAGGGAAAATGGCGGAGGGGGGGAGGGGAGCGCGCGTGTCAAAGTGCAACTGCGCGTCGGCGCCCATTTCGAGGGGGCCCTCCTTCCTCGGGAGTCCTCCCTCCCCCCCTCCTCCTCCGGGGATGCCCTTCCCCCGGAGCCTCCCTCACTGATTCCCGGCGTGCACCACTCGGGGTACTCCGCTCGATCGAGGGGCGAAAGCTCTTCCAAATGAGTAATGCGGTGAACGTATTTGGTCACTCATCGGGGGTGACATCTGATCGCGGCGCAGCCGAACGATGACAGCACGCACCACACGCTCCGGCAGTGAGAGCACGAAAAATTAGAAGAAAGTTTCGTCGTCATTCACGATGAAATGCCTTAATTGGATGCATGCGGTCTTCTAAAGGGAAGAAAACACATGCGGTCAACGGCAGTCATTTGCACTTAACAGCGTAGGAGTAGCACGTTGTAGTCAGAAGGGGAGGGCGACCGAGAGCCATTTGCGAGAGGTCATTTGCGGCAGGTGTGTGTAATCTGGTAGGGGTGGAACGTGTTGGAGGACGGGGAGGGGAGGAGGGAAACCCGGCGTCGGCAATTGGCTTACTTTTACCGAAAGGGGTAGTGTTCACCTTCAGCTTAACGTCCCTTCCGACGGACGGCGGACTTGCTCAAAGTGTTCTCCACAAAGCACCCCAAGAGAGGGATCGGGGCACCACTGGAAAATCGGGCCCCCCCAAGGGCTCGGCGACGCTGAACATTGTATGTGTGAATTTGTTGCCAACCAGAGATTTACTTTCGATAATCAGAACGCAAGATTCCAACCGGAAGTATCCGTTTCCTCGGCTGCGCTGCCATGGATTAAGTCAATAATTTTAACGATTGTTCCTTGATACTTTGTGTACATTTTGGGTGACTTTCTCTATGCGACGCTGAACACTGTAGCCGAAACCTTCATCCATGATTGACGACCCACTCTCCCCATCTGGGGAGGCGGAACTTTCGCGCATGGGTGACGAATTTAGTACTGCAAGTGACACCTTTCGCCGCATAATTGGTAACGAGAAAATTAGTTCATTAAAGAAAGGTGAAATTACGGATGAAATTAAAAAGCCCGTAAATTTGTTAAGGGAATTAATGGACACACATCAGAGAACGTTAGGTAAACTTCAAGCCAATGAGAAATACACCAAAAATAGTTGACTTAATTAGGGAAATTAGAACTAAGCCTCCCTGAATCAGTGGGAACCCAGTCATTTTCCAGCATTGTAGTCACCCAGAAGAGAGAGAAAAACAATAAAGTTACATTACAAGGCGAGAAATAAATCAGCACACAGCACCGCACAGCGGTTATGATCTACCCACCCGAAGGCAACATAACTTTAGAAACTAGTGAGGATACTAAGAAGGAGGTCATGAAGTTAATAGACCCCAGTATTTCAGGAATAAAAATTACAAAAATCAGTAGGATTAAAGAAAAAGGGATAAGACTTGAATCTGAGAATCCTGACTTGGATAAAAAGTTTCAAGAATACCCTTGGTTTAAGGAAAACAAGCTAAAAATACAGAAAGAGGAAAAGAGCAAACCTAGAATGTGTGTAACGGGCGTCAAAACAACAGTTACCGATGAAGAACTAATCAACCGTATCAAAAAACAAAATGACCTCACCGATACTGCCCATGAAAAAACACTTTTTAAGTTTGCAAAACAAGAAAGTGATAGAATGAACTGTGTCATAGAAGTTGATCACATTTCTAGGAAAATTCTAAACAGCCTTAAAAGAAGATATATCGGCTACAGCTCACATAGGATCAGTGATTGTATTAGGCTCACACAATATTACAAATGCCAAAGGTTTGGTTATATTTCCAAAGCTTGTAATGCCTCTACCTAAGTAGGTCAACACTGCTCAGTAGACCATAGTTCCCATAAGGACTGCACACATTTAGATAACACCCAACTTGTGCCAATTGCCAGTTGGCGAAAATAGAAGATACATCCTACAAAGAAAACAATGCATGCAGTGTCTACCAGAGACGTCTTCGGAATCTGAGACAATCGACTATGGAACCGACTAAAAACTGCTTGAATATAGTTCAAATAAATCTTCAACGGGCTAAAACACAAACTGATGAAATCAGAATGATTAGGGAGCAACTAGCTGTTGACATATTCCTGGTCCAAGAACCGTACATGTGCAAACCAGCCAAGAAACCTGGATCCTTCCAGGACATGAACTAAAGACGAGGATCATTCCTGCAAGACCCGTATCAAGAGCCTTTGCCACAATAATTGTGTACAACGAGGACCTGGATCTTTTGGAAATAAGTAGTTTCACTGACGAGTACATATCGGTAGCAGAATTAAGATCAACCTCAGAATCCTTTATCCTAGTAAGTGCCTATTTCCCACCAAGTCAAGATGTCCCACCATTCCTAACCCAACTTTAAGCTATAGTTGAAAAATTTAAGCACAAACAAATTATCGTATCCATGGACTCAAACGCGAAGAGCGAAACTTGGTTCAACCCAACAACAGACTCCAGAGGAAACCACCTTGAAGACCTCATTTCATCATCCAACTTATTTATATTAAATGAACCCGGTGAACCGCAGACTTTTCATAGCTTAAACGGATTCTCTAACTTTGACTTAGCTCTGATCAGCGCATCATTACTAGGAAAGGTCAGAGCATGGAAGGTCACAGGAGACCAGATCACAAGTGATCATAGACTAATCACCTTTAATATTATGAACAAGAAAGACAAACCACTTCCACAGACTACATTCAACTTTGGAAGCACAAATTGGGAAAAATTCAATGGAAACTTCCTAAATAAATTAGCCATCATCGATAGAGATTTACTCTGGACCCCAACAACTGAGCTTGCTGACCTCCGCATAGACAGGTTAATTACAGAGGGTTCGAATCCCGGTCAAGGCGAATGATTTTTACTCTCTGAAATTGTTGCATTATAATGCACACATAGCGGGTGACTCCGTTAAAGTTACTGTTACAGTTTCTTGAAATTTGTCTAAGGTATGAACAGCCTAAGTGTTTGAAATTGGCTTTATTAACATCGTGGACTGTGGCGCGTCGCGCACGACTACGAATGCCTGTGACATTGTATGTACGGTATTTCGTCATAACATCTTGTTCCTTTAAAGCCCCCAAAATTTCAGAGTGTAAGAGGACGTCTCGGTAGCTTAATTGGTTAAAGCACTCGGCCGGATATCGAGGGATCCGGGTTCGAATCCCGGTCAAGGCGAATGATTTTTACTCTCTGAAATTGTTGCATTATAATGCACACATAGCGGGTGACTCCGTTAAAGTTACTGTTACAGTTTCTTGAAGGAACATGAACAAATCAGGAAGGAATCTAAAATAATCCCCGAGTCTGAAAGACTTGATCCATTCACGGAGGGAGAAGTTCTCCAAGCAATTGGCCAGATTAGACCGAAAAAAACACCTGGACATGACCAAATCCACGGCCTTATTATAAAAAAACTTGTAACGACCATAACAAATTTTCTAGCAAATATTTACGACTGTCTGCTGTTTTCATACTTCCCCGACACTTGGAAATCAGGAACCCTTAATGCAATTTTAAAATCAAAGGAAAAAGACCATGCAGATCCCAGCTCTTTTCGTCTAATCACCCTCCTCCCTGACCTAGGGAGAATATTTGAAAGATTAACTAAAGAGAGAATACAAATAATTCGTGAGGACACACTATATCATCCTAATCAATATGATTTAAATATACAAGGAACGTAGCTAAGGTCGTGAATCAATGTAAACAAAAAATTCCGGGTACTTAAACTTAAATGGCACTAAATAGTAATAATAATAATAAATAAATAAAATAATAATAATAAATTAAAATAAATAAATATAATAATAATTAAACCCACAAATACAAAAACCAAAATAAATAATAATAATAAAATAAATTTAAATCATAAAAAAACTGACAACCACTCGATCACTAAGGTGTGTTGTGGAACAACTTTCACTCTCGTGAATAAAATTCACACACACACTCAGGGTTTGCAAGGATCCTTCCTGTGTCAGTGACCCGTCAATCACAGATATAAATGAAAATTTTTAAAGAATGTAAAGAAACAAATCAACTTACGTGAATACACAGTCACTCAATCACTCAGGTATGCCCGAGAACAAGGACCTTTGTGATTCACATATACTCACACGTTCAGGGTTTACCAGGATTCCTCCTAGGCCAGGGACCCGCCAATCACACAGAAATAACAAAACGTAAAATAAGGGACTCCGGTAAAAACGCAATCACTCAATCACTCAGGTGTAACCGACCTTTGTGAAACGCACGCATTCACGCATTCAGGGTTTACAAGGATTCCTCCTATGGCAGGGACCCGTCAGTCACGCAAAATTAATTTAGTTCTTTAATTTACAATTTAATTTAATGGTGCAATAAGGTTTGATAGAATTAGTAATTGTATCGTTTGTTTTATTGTATAAGTAAATTGTATGTAATTGCTATTTTAAGTTAACGAGTAATATTTTTTCCTAGTGTGCAATCAAAAACTCCTGTATGACTTGGTAAACTGAAGTGTTATCATAAAATAATATATTTATTCCTTAGAAAACTTATTATCTCTAATTTTACTAAATTAGAGCCCAGCATCACTTTTGTAATTTAATTCTAATATGTCATCTTATTTGATATTTCTTTCTCATGTTGTGTAATTGATGTTAATCAGAATACTAAAGGGGGATCAGGCGTGAGCAGGAACCCCCTCAACATATCATGCTATATATTTTTTATATGCTTTTATCATTTTGTATTTGCTTCTGCAATAAAAAAAGGAAAGATGTGATTGGGGAAACTCCTTCACCACCTTCCCTTATTATTATTATTACTATTACTCCGGACCCTAGGGGTGGAAACCCACTACATTAGGCATCCCATCGACCGGATCCCTCTAAATAACCCCCCGGAAAGATGTCCTTCCATTCTAAAGCTACGAGTGATTGGCCTCGTGACTTCACTAGGAAGCACTTTTGACCAATTTTGCTCGAGCCACTAGTCATTATATCTTATAAGTATAGTTTACGCAGTGCAACAGGACAGTGACAGGAAGAGGGATTCTTTTCAATAAATTACACCACTAAGTGATAAGGACCCTAAATACGGCTATTCCGCAAAATGTACGAAGTTCATCCTTATCAAGGGCTTCCTAGTCAGGTGGTTGTTCGTACACGAGTTTGTGCACGAGCGTCCAAATAATGCGGTGCAGAAGCCTGCATTGCATTATGCCACTGCACAATATAGCGGTCAGCTTTCATCATTATGTGATGATGACAATTACGGTATTGAACATTTCATTAAAGGTACTCTATCCACTTTTGTTGATGATCCTGAGAATAACTTTAGCTGCGTGGGATATCAAGCTTATTGTTCTGTAGTCCTCAAAAGGTAAAGGCTACATCATTTGAGGATTACAGAACAACAAACTTGATATCCCACGCAGATAAAGTTATTCTCAGGATCATCAACAAAAGGATAGAGAGTAAGGCAAATGATTACTTAGGGGATGATCAGTTTGGGTTCAGGAAGGGAAGAGGTACGCGTGATGCCATTGCAGTAATGAGTTCACTAGTCGAGAGGAATATAGAATACAATCAGGACGTATTTGCCTGTTTCGTAGATTTCGCAAAAGCGTTTGATAGAGTGAATTGGGAAAAATTAATGCGTGTATTGCAGAAAAAAGGAATGTATGTATGTTCCCCAGGACAGATCGTGAGTAATTGTTACACCCAAGTATTTAAAGGAATCTACCCTCGCGATTTTGGTTTGTTTCACTTTGTAAATATAAGGGAGGGAATTACTCTTATCCCAAAAATATATTACTACGCCTTTTTTAAAATTTAATTCCAACTGCCATGTGTCGCACCAATTTTGAATTGGATCTAGGTCGTTGTCTAACACGACTCTGTCTTTGTGACTTCGAATATCCCCATAAATTACTGCAACATCGGCGAAAAGACGGAGCTTGCTACTAACTACGGTACTGAGGTCATTTATGTAAGGAAAAGGAGGGGCCCTATGACACTTCCTTGTGGTACACCCGACGTGACCTTGACAGAAATGGATGATACACCGTCCAGGACGACTGTTTGGACACGATCACTTAAGAATTGTTTAAGCCTGTTAATAATACTCTCGTGTATTCCATAAGTTTTCAATTTCGCGAGTAATTTGCAATGAGGGACTTTATCGAAAGCTTTCTTAAAATCTAGGAATATCGCATCAACTGGAATATTACTTTCACCGGAGTTCAATATATCTTGTACAAAAAGTGCGAGTTGAGTTTCGCAGGATCTGCCCTAACAGAAGCCGTGTTGGTTATTAATCAATAAATCTTGGCTATTGAGGGGCCTCATCATGGAACTAACAATGATGTATTCAAGAATCTTATAGGAAATGGAAGTAGCGATATTGACCTATAATTACTGGGGTCCTCCCTGTCTCCGTTTTTAAATATGGGTGTTACCGAAGCTACCTTCCAGCCGTTTGGCACGCTTTCTCCTGTTAATGATTTCTTGAATATTATATCCAGATAAGGGGCAATTTTAGTCGACAGTTCTTTATACACACGCGCCGGTATCTCATCAGGTCCCGGAGATTTGTTAGGGTCTATGTTTTTAAGGAGTAATTCTATCCCGCGGGTGGTAATATTGATTGCTTCCATTGACTTCTGAAATGTTTTCGGAAGGTTCTCGGGTATATTTTGTGAGGATATGTTGAAAACACTCTGGAAGAATGAGTTTAATATGTTGGCTTAATCTAAAATACTCGTTAATTTATCCTCCTTTTCCTTATTCAATGATTTTACGGTGACCTTTTTTCCCGGCACTTCCCTGACGTAGGACCAAAACACCTTTGGGTT
The DNA here is from genome assembly GCA_037158775.1 of Hetaerina titia. Taxonomy (NCBI): domain Eukaryota; kingdom Metazoa; phylum Arthropoda; class Insecta; order Odonata; family Calopterygidae; genus Hetaerina; species Hetaerina titia. Next base: position 108,957,697 of record CM073774.1, read on the forward strand.
ATTGTTTCGCCTAATTTTTTCCTTTTGAATTCCGCTAGCGCCTTCCGGAAGGCCTTCTTGGCAGTGGACCTAGATGCTCTGTAGTTCTGTATGGTTTCGTTGATTTTATCAGGGGAGGAACCTTTAACTGGGTTTTTCATTCTGGCAATTCACACCCTTTGCCGCCTAAGAGATTTCCGTACTTCAGAGTTGTACCATCGGGGTTCCTTATCCTCTTTTATATATTTACTAGGTATAAACCTCTGTATTGCTGAACGTGTTATCGTAAGAAAATTATTCCAAGTATCCTCAAAACTACTAGTTTTGCTTAATTCGTCAAATATAAAAAAGGAACGTTTTAATTCACATTTTAAGCAATCATAGTCAGCTTTATTGAACAAATAATCCCTGCTCTTAGGTTTGTTAACTTTATCTACGCTTAGAGAAAATTTAGCGTTTACAGCCCTGTGATCACTGATTCCATCAACAACTTCTATATTTACGACCTTTTCGGGTATATTTGTGGCTAACAGATCAAGAATGTTCTTTCCCCTTTTTGGTGAAGTGACTAATTTGTGTAGGGAATTCGAGGTGAACGCAAATAAGAGGGACTCGCATAGATCCTTGTCTTTACCTCCATTCATAAAACTGTACGAATCCCAATCTATTGTGGGAATATTGAAATCACCTCCTATAATTAGGCTATGCTCACTGTTGTGGGATGTAAAACTTTGTATCTGTTTTTCTAGGTCTGGTATTGAGTTAATGCTAACGTGGGGTGGTCTATAATACGCACAGATATATATTCTTTTCGATCTGGGTGTTTTCACTGAGCACCATACACTTTCTATAGTATAAAGCTATCAGGAAATAACTCGGCTCTACTGACGTTAGAGTTCTTAACCGCAATAAACACTCCTCCTCCGGCTCTATTTTTTCTGTCGTTTCTATAAAATGTGAAGGACTTGGGAAATATTTCGCTGTCTGCGATGTCATCTGTTAACCAACTTTCAGTTCCTACAATGATATCCGACTCTGTGCTATGCATGAGATGGTGAAATTTCGGTATTTTATTTTTTAAACTTCGGCATTAAACTACTACTACGGTAAATATATCCTCATCTAAATCCTTCTTTGCGGTCTGCTTTCTGGGGATGTTATTTAATCCCTTTGATGTCTTAGTATGCGATCGGCCTATATTCTTATTAGTAATTCTATCTTTTGTCTCATTAGCAGTGTAAGTACTTGGAAAAATCTCTTCTGGCAACCTAGTATTGTTAGACCCACTAATTGCATGAGTGACCCTACCAGGAGCAATTATATTTACTCCCACCAGCATAGCTCTAGGCGTCAACGGAACACACAAGCCCTTCCACCACGACAAGGTTGTAGTCCATGGGAGGGTCCGCGTCATTATCCAGACAAAAATTAATATGGAAAATAATACAAACTTCATGCACACATCTGATTGAAATCAATATAAGAATTTTTAATACAATATAATTATTTGATTTTTTGTGCATCCATGTAGCATATGTTTCAGACACATATGTGTTGTTACATAATAATTAGCCACATAATTATTTGATTGGTTCGATTTTGAAATGAATTCATTCCATCCAAATATTGAACAACCATGGAGAAGAAAATAATTTTTAAGATCAAGGCAGACGGACCTGAGGCTATAGAGCAGGAAGGATCTTTCTCGTATTTGGGAAGTATTTTCGACGTAAACCTACGCAAAAAGTAAGGAAGAAAATGTCCCCGGCGAATGAGGCCTTTCCAGCAATGAGGGAGGGAACGGAAGACGTGGATGCCTTTTAAGCGCAGGTGCGAAAGTACGAGCTGAGACAGCGACATGTCCTTGCAGTGCCCAGAACCCTTCAGAAGGGACTCGTGCCTTGATGTCCAGCTCCCCCACTCCCAGCAGGGGCCATCCATTCAGTACACTGACGTATCAGGATGCAGGATCGCATGTTTATGAATTCCAAACGTCTTTTTAGATCTTCCTTTAAAGAAGATTTTTTTAGACTTCCCTTGAAGTTTAAGTCAGTTGTTAAGACTTTCGCTCCAAGACTAATTTCTATTCGCGCCGACGTCTCCAAGTTTTCGGCGGAGGATCCTCCTCGCCTGGCGTCTTCGCGCCAATGCCCGGCGAGCCCTCCGATCTCCCGTCAACCACGCTCCGAAACGGTACATTTCGCGCCGTAGTTTTAGAGAAAACGGGAATTCGGTGACGGAGATTAGCGCCGGAAATCTTGTCACGATACGAGATAGATGTCGGTGGCTCAGCGATTCGACGCGATAGTCTGGAAGCGTCGATTCTTCTAGGCGAACTAAACTGCCGGAGGGGAGCTGCCTATCTGGAAAATACTCTGGACGAGATTCCTTGGCTGGAAAAATTCTTACAAAGGCTGAGAAACCGAGGAAGAATGAATTATGCATTCATTATAAAAAATGACATCAATGCCACACAAATGACGAATCCGTAGAAAGAACGCATACGAGGAAAACTCAGAGTCCAGGAGGGATGAGGGATCGAGGAGGAATCTCAGATCGCCACTCTCATGTATTCCTCCAAAATTGGATGGGTTTGATGCGGAGCAGGGGAGGAGTCGATCTTCTCAAGCGTGGGGTGAGGGTGACTCTGGGGGGGGGGGGCAAGAGAGGCGACAACGACGAAACCCGGAAACGGAGCGTGAAGGAATGAAAAGAAAGCAGACGGGGGAGGCTGCGAAGGTCATTTGGAGGGAAGCGACGACCAGCTCCAAAGACGCTTCACTCTGCAGCGAAGAGCCCTTTCGACCCTTCCCTCGGCCCTCCGTCTTCACTTTTGAACTCAGAAGGGCAATTGCTAATCGAACCGAATAAGGGTGTCAACTAGGCTCTGCCCGCGGGTCACGTCTTCCATCGCCAAAGGTCATTTCGTCCATGGTTCTCTCCAGGCGCCGCCGAGGGGCCCATCAAAGTGTCGGTCGCGCCAGTCCTGATTCGGGGCCCAACCGAAGAGGGCTTCGTCGACAACATGAGCCGGGAGGATACCAGGTCACCTCGATGAAATGGAAAATAATATAAGACCAACCTCAGATTTATTTCTTCGGGATTCCTTGAGTTTCCGCCACTTGAGATGTCCGCAGCGAACGTGAGCCACTTGCGTATTCGGGGGACCTTTGCGATTCGCGACCGTCGACTTCCGATTTTTGCAGCTCATGTCATAATGAGTCATTGAGCTTGAGTCATAATGTGCGGGAATGGGCGGACGAACTTCAAACTTTTTATCACGTGGGCTACAACCAACGCACATATCCGCGGCATTTATCGATATGTTTGAGAAAAAAGCGAATCGTACGCGGCAGTAGTGTACGTTTCAGTGTGTGAGCGTAGCAGCTGTCGTCTCACATATACGAGAACAATAAAACGCAATCTTTGAGTTATTCCCTCTCAAATTGAAGGTATTTCCGTTCCAGTATATTGCGTATCCCCTGAAACTATCGAGCATCAAGTGGTGCATACCCTTGGGTCTCCCGGCGACCGTTTTCCGACCCGCGCCCCGACACGCCCCACAGTTCACGGCGGGAGATCTGCACTTGGAAACGAATCACCGGATTAACGTGTGTAAGATGTGATGTGAGCTACTGGTCTTTCCAAACCGGTTACAGGTATTTAATGGAGTCTTTTCCCATTACCTATAATAAATAAAAGGCAAGTCAATGGAACGTAGCGCGAGGAAGAAGCGAGAGAGGGCAGTATTGGGGCGGTCAGCAGTCATCTTCGCCGAGGGAGGGCAACCCCCGCCCCGGCCACGCGCCCGGTCGCCATCCGAGGGCGTTTTTGTGGCTCTGCCGTGCCCGAATGCAGTCGATCCCTGGGGCTTCGGAAGGGGTGGGGGCGCACGTTCGGCGCCCCATCCAGCGCCATGCGACGTCCATCACTCTCGATTCGTTGGGATGCCCAGCAAGCACCTCTTCCCCTGGAAGGAACCGCGGTGGTGCGCGGCACTGGGACACTCGCCATTGAAATTCAGAGCGCTCGGTGAACGGAAGGAAAATGGTATTCCTTTCGGGAAGTTTCAACGGCAGGACGTGACGTTTACGACTGTGTTGTTCACGAAAGGTGTACAAGAGAAGAAGAGGAATTCTCTCGACGGTCGATCCGCCCGACAGTAGATTTCCCGGATCACTCTCCCTTTACCCTTGGTTGTAGCCTCGCTCGCCGACGCAATGACGGACTGGAATTATTTATCGTCTATTCCAGCGTTACACTCGAATTCTGAGAATCGATCTAATAGTTTTGAGACGTACGCATGATGTTCGCGCTTCCATTGTCTCACAGTACAAACAAGCAATAAGACACAAGAAAGCGAAAGCT
>CM073774.1:109581308-109604042 GCA_037158775.1 Hetaerina titia
CAGGTATACATGCCACCGAGCAACCACAAGGAGGAAGAAGTCGATAGGATGTATGATGAGTTAGAGGATATAGTCGCGAGTGTTCGGCACGGAAACATTTGATAGTGATGGGGGATTGGAATGCGACGGTAGGCGAAGGAAGAGATGGTGGTGAGGTGGAGGACTATGGGTTAGGCACGGGGAATGAACGCGGGGAGAAAGCAATTGAATTCTGCAGGAGACAGGGGTTAGTCATCACTAACACATGGTTTAGACACCACAAAAGGCGTAGGTATACATGGAAAATGCCAGGTGACTCAGAAAGGTATCAGTTAGATTATATTATGGTTAGGCCCAGGTTTAGGAACAGTGTGATAAATTCGCACAGTTTCCCAGGAGCGGATGCGGACTCTGACCACAATTTAGTTGTTATGAAATGTAATGTTCGTTTCAAGAAGATAAGGCAAGGGCGGCGGGTTAAAAAATGGAATTTAGAAGCAGTAAATGAATTAACGAGGAAGAAGTATCAGGAGGCTGTAGAGAAAATGATGGATGACGGGAAGCAGCTGTGTACTATCGGATAACATTGGGAATGTATCAAGAAAGGGATAATGGAAGCCGCAAAAGACACTATAGGAACCGTTAACGGGAGAAGGATAAGGAAACCATGGGTAACGGATGAGATGATTGCAAAGATGGATGAAAGAAGAAGATGGAAAAATGTAAACACAGAGTTAGGCAAAATGAAGTACAGAGAGTTAAACAATAAATTGAGAAGGGCCACAAATAAAGCAAAAGACGAATGGTGGAAAACGCAATGCGAGGATATGGAAAGTTTACAGAAGAAGGGTGAAATTGGTGCTCTATACAGCAAGGTTAAGTTATTATCGGGAAGTAAGAAGGCAAGATCTGTGCTAACAGTTAAAGATGAATGGGGTAAGATAATAGTTGAACCAGGAAAAATCCAAAAGAGATGGAAGGAATATATAGAAACACTGTATGGTAAAGAACTTAGGCCGACAAGGTTAGACATAGAAAAGGAACATGACGTAGAAGAAGATAGCTTAGGTCCAGGCATACTCGACGATGAAATAGAAAGGGCATTAAAGGAGATGAAAGCAAATAAGGCAGTGGGGGTGGACAATATTCCTGTAGAAATGTTGAAATGGTTAGGGAAAGGTGGGAAGAAGGCCATATATGGACTGATTCGTAGTATCTATGAGGAAGGAATCTGGCTGGAAGATTTTGTGAGATCGGTGTTAGTTCCTATTCCAAAAAAGGCAAAGGATTCGTCATGTGAGGATTACAGAACAATAAGGTTGATATCCCACGCAGCTAAAGTTATTCTCAGGATCATCAACAAAAGGATAGAGAGTAAGACAAATGATTACTTAGGGGATGATCAGTTTGGGTTCAGGAAAGGAAGAGGTACGCGTGATGCCATTGCAGTAATGAGATCACTAGTCGAGAGGAATATAGAATACAATCAGGACGTTTTTGCCTGTTTTGTAGATTTCGAAAAAGCGTTTGATAGAGTGAATTGGGAAAAATTAATGCGTGTATTGCAGAAAATAGGAATGGATTGGAGGGACAGGAGACTTATCCGCAACCTGTACATGTCTCAGACTGCTCAGGTGCGAGTGGGGAACGGAGAGTCCGGATGGGCAGTGTTAGGAAGAGGTGTAAGGCAGGGTTGCCCATTGTCACCGGTACTGTTCAACGTATATGTATAGGAAATGTTTAAAGAGGCATGGGAAGAACTGGAGGTAGGAATGAAGGTCGGAGGGGAATTCGTAAAATCGGTTAGGTTTGCTGATGACCAAGCATTAGTTGCTCAATCAGCCAAGGGGTTGCAAGCATTGCTGAGTGAATTTGAGGTTCACTGCGATAAATATGGGATGAGAATCAATATTAGTAAATCAAAGGTTATGCAATTTTCCAGAAAGAAAAAGGCTAAGCTAAATATTAAAATAGGCGGGGAAAAAATAGAGCAGGTATAACAGTTTACATATCTCGGAAGTGTTTTGGACCAACACGGTCAAAGTGGTAGGGACGTAAGGAGAAGAATTGCGCTAGGTAAGGAGGCTTTCTCAAGGAGGAGGGAGTTGATGACGGGGACGTTGAGTAGAGAGGTAAAGAAAAGGCTCCTGAAAACTTTGATGTGGAGCATAGCGTACGGGGCGGAAACTTGGTCGCTGAAGCAGGAGGATAGACGTAGATTGGAAACTTGTGAAATGTGGGTGTGGAGAAGAATGGAGAAGGTGAAATGTACTGAAAGGAAAACAAATGAGGAAGTACTGGAGATGGTGGGTGAGGAGAGGGGTTTGTTGAGAGAAATCCTATGGAAGCAGGAAAAATGGATGAAAGGCGTATAGAGCGGTAGTGGAATGTTGAAGAAGGTAATAGAGGGGAGAATGTTGGGCAAGCGAGGAAAGGGCAGGAACAGGATAGGGATGTTGGACGGGATGAAGGGAGGAAAGAAGTGCACAGAGATGAAGAGGGACCTGATATAGATTAGTTTCTAGGTGGGGAGTCACAAAATGTTCATTTGATAGTTGTGTCCATCCAAAAACCTACCTTAACCGGTAGATTACCTAATAATAATAATATATATATATATATATACACCTACTAACCTGACCTTCAGGTTGATTAGTGTGTTTATGGTAGAGTTCACCCAGTACTTAGCCCGACGGCGTGTGAATATTCACACATTTACATCTACATAATACCCCGCAAGCCGCCGCAAGGGCGTGTGGCGGGGGGTGTTAGGTCACCACCCAAAAAAAGAAAGAAGAAATACCGCATTCAAAACCAACACACACATGCAAACCCCAATCCACAGCAGTGCAGATATTCATCGTTTCATACATCAGGGTAGGGGGGCCAGTTCCTATACTTTTGTCGGTTATGGTTTCCCCAGGAAGATCTTGCACCCGAAAACTCAACTAGCTTGGGTGGAGCTGCAGGTGCCCAGAGTGCCTTCCCCGGGAATGGAACCCGGGACCCTCCGGTCAGTAGTCCAACGCGCTACCCACTGGACCACCGCGACCCAAATAAAAATTTATAGAAATATATATCTATATAAATTTTATAATATATATATATATATATATTTATATTTAGTTTATATATTTATATACTTTTGTATATGGATAATCTTTTTGGGAGGTATATTCAAAGCCCACGATGACACTTGAGCATGTGAGTGGAGGGGCGCGCTGATTTCGATTTGAAAGGGATTTCACTTTAGTCAGGGGTCCTCTCTAGAGTAAGGTCGAAGGCTGCCCTTCGGTGCATAAAACGCTGGACAGTCCCTGGTACAATCCAGCAGTCACACCAAATATCGCGGTTAAGATCCGATTCCGCTGAGAGGGGACCCAAAAGCACCAAGGCCTCCCTTGCAAGAGACTCTCGCCCGAGTGCTTTAACCAATTAAGCTACCGAGACGTCCTCTTACACTCTGAAATTTTGGGGGCTTTAAAGGAACAAGATGTTGTAACGAAATACCGTACATACAATGTCACAGGCATTCGTAGTCTTGCGCGACGCGCCACAGTCCACGATGTTAATAAAGCCAATTTCAAACACCTAGGCTGTTCTTACCTAAGATAAATTTCAAGAAACTGTAACAGTAACTTTAACGGAGTCACCCGCTATGTGTGCATTATAATGCAACCATTTCAGAGAGTAAAAATCATTCGCCTTGACCTGTTCCTTGTTCCTTTAAAGCCCTTAAAATTTCAGAGTGTTAGAGGACGTCTCGGTAGCTTAATTGGTTAAAGCACTCGGCCAGATATCGAGGGATCCGGGTTCGAATCCCGGTCAAGGCGCATGATTTTTACTCTCTGAAATGGTTGCATTATAATGCACACATAGCGGGTGACTCCGTTAAAGTTACTGTTACAGTTTCTTGAAATTTTTGTAAGCAGCTCATATGCGCTATTAACTGCGCAATCTAAGTTAAAATAATGATGTAAACATGAGTTAATGAGCAAATTCATCTCCCCCTCTCTGCACACCATCTAATTCGGCAGAAAAACCGAATTCGTGAGGATTCCACATATCAGCAGCATATTCTAAATGACGCCTGACTAGTAAAGAATAGCAACGTTAGTTTACGTTTCTACATATATTTACATCTACACAATACCCCGCATGCCGCCGCAAGGGCGTGTGGAGGTGGGTGTTACTTCACCACCCGTAAACTAGAATGGAACCACATGCAAAAGAGATCATATTACCTCTATACAAACATTAGTTCCTTCATACACTCGATAAACCTTAATCACAAGAGAGAAAGTACACATATGCAACAATATTCCCGTAATAACAGGGTACATACATTCAAATCATGTTGTAGTACTGCTAAGAAGTTGGGTCTATTAAATAAAAAGAATGACATGTAGGAAGATACATTCAAGATATCGACAAAATTTATGCATTACAAATTCTAGTTATCACCTACGCGATTGCTGTCATTTCTATTATGATCTCTAATAGTTCGAGGAAAAAACGACATTTTAAATCTATCCGTTCTACAATAAATCTCTCTGTTTTACGTTGGTGCTCTGATATATCATAGTAAGTGGGGGCCTGTAGTATGTCCTTAACATCCTCACATAAGTAACCTGCCTAAAATTCACGTAGTATACTATATTTAACCTGCATTTAAGCCTCCGGTCAACTAGTGACTCCCATCGTAATTTTTCCAATAGGGTCGTGACACTACTACCTTGTTCATAACAACTTTTCACAAATCTACCTGCTCTGCGTTGCACTCGATTTAGTTCTGAAGTTTAGTCTACTTTATAAGGAAGTACCATACGCTTGCAACATAATCAAGGTGGGGCCCATTTATCATGAAATAACAAACCTCCTTGACCCTTTCATGACAATTCCCAAGTACTCTTTTTATGAATCCTAACTTCTCATTTACTATTCCAAAAATGTGTTTTCCCCAGGACATATCCTTAGCTATTGTTGCACTGTGTTTGACCGCTTCTACGTTTGTTATATTGGTTCTCTGTACTGTGTGCTTTCTGGTGTAGTACTTTCCCTGCCAAAATTTATCGAAACAGATTTATTCAATTTTAATTCTAGGTCCCAAGTCACGCACCAGCTTTGAATTGCATTTGGATCGTTAGTTAATCTTAACTCTATTGTAATGCCGAAATATTTCCCTATATATCACTGCATCGTCAGTAAATAGACGAAGTTAACTGGAAACCTGAAACCCGATGTCATTAATGTATAAAAGGAACAATAGCGGGCCGATAACACATCCTTGTAGGACACCCGATGCGACGCATACTGTGTCCAATGTTACTCCGTCTATTACGCCCTTTTGCTCGCGGTCGGTTATAAGGTTATTAATTCAATCTATTACACTTTTATCAATCCCATAGCTTCCCAACTTTTGGAGCAACTTTTTATGAGGTAATTTGTCGAATTCCTTTTTACAATGTGGAAATATTACACATAATTGAACGTTATTTTTCCCCGTGACCAAAATATCATGAACAAAAAGTGTCAGTTGAGTCTCGCAAGATCTACCCTTTCGAAAATCGTGTTGTTTTTTGCAGGTAATTCTAAGAATCGAGATATTTCATGATTGAACTTACAAAAATGCGCTCTAAGGTTTTGCATGAAATGGATGTGAGAGATTGATCGGTAATTACTCAGATCTTCTCTGTTGCCTTTTTAAATATGGGAGAGACAGTGGCTGTGGATTTGGATACCGCGCGATCATTAAAGGATTTATCGAATATTATTTTCAGGAATTGAGCTACTTCTGAGGACATCGTTTGTTTACGCGAGCAGGGATCTGATCAGGGCCGGGCGATTTGTTTGGAATGATGTCTTTAACTTGGCGTTTGATTCCAAGATAAGATATCGTTATTTCAGGCATAGGTTCAAGGGAGGGATCGGGCATTGATTTGCATTGTTCCTGAGAGCTATTACTGAAAACGCTTTGAAAATAGTGGGTTAATGTTTTAGCTATTTCTAAATCGGTGTTAAGTTTTTGCTCGTTGCTATTTAGGGATGGCACAGGTGACTTATTTCCCTGGACCTCCGTTACATATGACCAAAACGCTTTTGGATTATCGTTCAAATATTCACCCAATCTTTTATTTTTAAATTCTCTTAACGCTGGGCGACATATTTTTGTTGGTTACGATTTGGCTGTTTTGCAGTTATATATTAATTCATATTTGTTAGCGCTAGATTCGTCCTTTTGCCATCCCTTCATTTTTTAATACCATGCTCTTTGGTGTTTTAATAATTAAGTACTTCTACGATGTACCATTCATGTCCCCTCCTGTTACTTTAAAATTTACTAGATATGTATTTTTTTATTGTGGTCCTTGTTGTTTCGAGAAAAGCACCTCAGAAACTCTCACTGTCTCTGTTTCTACAACTTGCCTTAAATATTCCATAAGACTGCTGTAGATCACGCCTTAATCCTTCGTAATCGGCCTAGTCATACAAGGGAATTTTCCTTTGGGATTTCTAATTATTCATAGTCATCAAGCTAATTTTAGCCAGCACTATTTTGTGGTCACTAAGTCCATCAAGTGTGGCTCCATACGACTTCAGATAAATTTGTGGTTTCGTAAACGCATTCCCAGCACTCTTTACATTGATCCTAATTCTTTGCCGACTTGCTTGCCTTTGCTTCCACCAAGAGCGGCCGCAAGGAAAGGTAACACCTCAAAGTACTCCACACTTTACACTCCAGTAAAGTTTTTGATGCAGCGGGCGTACGGGGAAATCCAAAAATTTATCACTCCTGCTTCCTCGTGAATGATGGAAATTCCACAAATAAATACGTAATACGCCTTCCTTGCAAGCACACGTATATGACTTGAACGGCTCGTACACCTCACAGAGCACGTAAATAAATTATTTTTGCGCAATGTGTCCAGTTTCTGCGCGAAAATCGACTTCCCAACTGACGTCACCCCTCCCCTAACCCCAACTTCTCCATTCACATCATCGATCCGCAAGCGTCCGCGTAGTCCTCGAAGGCTGTCGCCGAATGCACCGCACATTTTGTACAAGCCCCACATTTGAAAATAAATAATAGAGCGAGGTAACGACGCCGAGGAGGCTGCACATTAACTCCAGGGATACTTACTTATACGATACTAACTGATGGGTAATGTCCTCGTCAACAGTATTTTATTTATCTGCCCTATGTCATTGATCTCGTTATAAGTATCTTCGTATAAGCTTCTATCGTCCATGGGAGTTGCAAAAATATTATTTCCGTCGTATAAGTCACTTCACATATCTGTTACCTTTAGAAAATATTTAATATTCAAGGCGAAAGTGTGTAACTTAGAATCGACCCAGGCCACACACACAAGCGATAGCCAGCCGAGTACGAAATAGATACACGTAAATTGATTCCTCTTCATCTACACAACTACCTCGCGATCAACCAAAAAGTTGTGTGGTAACGGGTGTAAGCACCAGGTGGGATGGGTAAAATATAATGGAGAACAAGGGAGAGGAAGGGAAAAGGGATAAAAACCTCAAAGAACCTTCAAATTTGTTTCTGTACTGGAGTAACACTTTACTCAAAACAAGTGTTAATTTCACTCACCATTAATTATTTGCCATACGACAAAGAATGGAATAAAAATTAACTACAATAATTTATACGACAAACTTCCACCATGACAAAACAGGTCATGCAGAACTGGGAACTAAGAAGGGAAATTTCTACTGATTCCTGGGGATGCAACCATAAATAGATCATCGGCATCAGCAGGGTTTCGTCTGATGTGAATAGTCTATCGTAGGGAATGGTAGATAAAATTTCCACTGCGAAAAAAATCTGTCCTGGCGATGTGATAATTAATTGTACACGGTCGAATAACTAAGATTCTTTTTTTTACCATTCCCTGCTGCTTGGAGAAATGCCACATAGTTAAGCCTGAGACAGTATCCTAAATAACATCTTGTTTTACGTTTGATAACATAATATCATACTAGTCAAGATGAAAGCATTAAAAGGCAAAATTAAATGTTTCTAACGGAAATGTTATTTTTTATCACGTTTATCATCAAATATCCTATTAACTGAAACAATATGTTTCTAAACAAATAAAACTAAGGTCGGTGGCATTGCTTCTTGCGTAACACACAAAAAATCAGCTGTTTTATAGCATACGTAGTGATGGAATCATTATATTCAGTAATAAGATAAGGTAGCCCCAATATACCATTTTTAAAGGAACTTAGCTCTACTAATTACTTGGAAATAATTTTACACTTAATATTTCCACAATTATTTGACGAATATGCCATGTTTTCACAGAGTTGTCATATAAACGAATTCATAGAACCTTCCAGTGCAACGCTGCCGCGAGCCGACGGGAAGCTTAGGAGAGGAATCTCAACTGGTGTGAAGAATAATTGATGGAGAGAAAGAAGCCACGAAGTATCGTTACAAGCGGCTCAAACCTATGTACGGGTATAGCGGAGTGATGACCAAAATGCCAGGAGAGCTCCTCGGAGAGTGGAAGGCTATAAGTATATAGTGGCACCCATCTCACATATGTGTCTCGCAAACACCCAAAGTGCATTACTTCAACACCGCGACATTTATAACTGGTTTCAAGCACGCTCACATTCTCAGTTAAAAGACCTCGGTGAAGTAGTGCAGTAATTGAAGCTCAATTTGTTTTAATGCAAAGTCTCTGTCGGTATTTCCACCGCGTGTCGTCACTTCACTCGGCTCGTCGGTTATGAATGCAGATAATTGTTGGATCAAGTCTGTATTTTTTTCTTACCGATGATCACTCGATGATAAATAACGATATATAATGTGACCATAACGTTACCTACAGAAGCCCCCATTCTGACATATTTTGGGTTGGATGATGCCGGAGATTTCCGCGGAGAGATGTCCACAGAATCTAAAGGATTGGGCCATCAGCAGTGTTGAAAGTCGAAAGAAAGCCCCAATCTCTCATCAATACGCGTATCAGTTAATGCTCAGATTCCCATCTGTTTTGCGGTCAACATCCCTTAATTTATCACACAGGTCTTGCCCACTTATTTAATGAGTCCTCACGAGTTATCATTATAGTGTTTCCTATCGAACGCCAGAGGCATGAACTTGATATTTATTTATATCGATAAGAAGTGTATCTAGATTATTAGTGGAATATGGTTGGCAATCAATCACGGAACAAAAGTAAAACTACAAATTAAACCTCTTGCATCATTTGGAACCAAGTTTCTTTCTATTAATACATTAAAAATGCATTACTAGCACCGTCATTCTGCGATAGGATAAATCATAAAGCCCCGAGTCCGGAATGGATTCCCAATAGAATGCTGAAGAAACTTGCATAAGTCATCGGATGTAACTAGGAATAGTTTTCTACAATTCGATAGACGAGAATTGAAAAACTCGCGACTGGAAGATAGCCAATTTAAACCCCCCTTCCACTAAAGCGACGACAGGGAGGATTCTAGTTATTACAGTCATGTTTTCTTTAACGTCGATGTCCTGCAGAATCTTAGGACATATCATTGTTAGTAATATAATGACCTTTCTTGGCATTAGGAACGTACTCGGCCGTAATTATCACGGACACCAAACAGATCATGCAAAACACAATTGGGTAATTCTATTATTAAAAAAAACCATAAACACACTAATCAACCCGAAGGTCAGTTTCGTAGGTGACGGTAGAGTTCACCCAGTACTTAGCCCGACGGCGTGTGAATATTCACACATCAGGGTAGGGGAGCCAGTTCCTATACCTGTGTCGGTTATGGTTTCCCAGGAAGATCTGGTACTCTAAAAAATCACATAGCTTGGGTGGAGCTGCAGGTGTCCAGAGTGACTTGCTCGGGAATCGAACCCAGGTCCTGCTGCCGCTAGTCCAACGCTCTACCCCCTGGACTATCGCGACCCACTTGTATTTATTATATTCTGAAATCGAGGGAAGAAAATACACGAGCGGATGCTTATTTTTAGATCTCAGGAATGCCTTCGACAAGATTTCTCACGGTAAATTGACACACAAACTAAGATATTATGGTGTTAAAGGGAACGTAACCACTGGATTAGGATTTTCTTATCTAACCATTAACAAAAAGTAGCCGTCATTGTGTTGAATTAATTATTAGGAGCCACTTCAGGAGTGCCACAAGGCAGTGCTGCAGTACCCTTACTCTTCTTTCTTAAAGAACGAGACACGGGATTCTACGTTAGCAACAAGCTGAGATTATTTGTAAACGGCAAAGTGTCCAAGAGAATTAAAGGGAGAACTAAGATTTATCTCCGTGTTCCGGTGTTTCTGTTAAGCAACTGGGTTGACACGCTCCCTTTATTAGGGTACACCGTTATGGTGAGGTACCTGGGTGGTCATCTCAGAGGGGGAAATGTAAGTGTGAGTCGGGGCCAGTCCGCGAGAGGGGACTCCACTCGCTTTAGTCCAGCACCATCGCGGCTCATAGCGAAATATCCATTTTTTCCCACATCCTAATTTCTCCCGAGTCCCTTCACCCCGTTAGGTTGGTGCTGGCTTCCCACCTTGAGGGCCCTGGTTCGAATTTCGAGGTGGCAGACTTTCATTGGAATCACGATCCCTACTTGGTGTGCTCCACCATTGAATGAGTACGCCGTCCGTCGAATGGGACAAGGTGGACACCACGGGGCTTTTCGTCATTAGGCCTAATGCTGGGACCGGGTTTCCCACCACCCATTCTTTGAAAATTCTGTCTCTTACCCACCTACCAGGAATGGATCAAGTTAACTCAGCCCTCGCCTCCCCTAATAACCACTACATTTCTCAACCTTCCCTTTGCTCCACCACAGAGCACAGAATGGGCTGTGTCTCAGGCGACGCCAGCCTTGCGACGCACACATAGTATATTTGCATTCGTCTCTCACTCTCTCTCCCTCTCATTTAATCGGAGGAAATGAAAACAGTTAGTTTCTCCTAAAAATGTTTATTTTCCCTCTATCTGGTTTTTGCTTTTACAAATACATCCTCGGGTGAGCCACACAAAATTGACATCCCCACACTCTGCCCGCATTGGTCAATCCCTTGTCCATTGGCTAAACCCTTTCCCTCTTCAAAAACATGTTCACTCAATGGGCGAAATATTCCTAAGTTTTACGTGAAGATGAATTTGTCAAGCCAAAACCCGGATAGTGCGAAAATAAAAGTATGTGGAAAAACCAAGTGCTCTTCTTATCTTCAGCGACGAATCGCTTCGACAAAGTGACGACCGATACCACCAACTCATTAAATCTGGTGAAACCGCGTTCCTTCGCGCCTTACACGACTAATTGGAATGAATATCTTCCTCCGCTAAGCCCATCGTATTATTTCTGAATCCTTACTATTTGTGTTATTTGTAGGAAAGAGCGCAAATATTTTTTTCTTCCGACCGAGTTCACGGCTGGAAAACACGGGGCGCAGCGGAAGACGCGCCCTCGTCGGCGCAACCGACGCCAAACGACGGTAACGGAGGGACACACTGCGCGAAGCGCCGCCTACCCCCCTCCCCTCACCCTTTCCCTAATATTAAATCTGGTGAGGAGAACAATAAAACAGGAGTTTGGTAAAATGTTGGTCACGCGCTAGGTTACTAATCCGAGCATAAACAATCCTTTTTTGAAGTCGTACTTTGCCGTTATTTGGATATAATTAGCGGGAAAATATAACATTAAAATTTTTCATTTTTACAGTTGATCTAATCTTATTTCATTGGACTGAATCGACACGCAAGCTTCCGTAAGGGCGTGTGGTGGGAAATGTTGGGGTACCAGCCACGCATGCAGAAGAATTAGCTTATACAGATGCAGATGCACGCATGCAGAAGAATTAGCTTTACGGGTGGTGGGGAAATGTAATGAGAAAGTTAAAGAGAGGATGTTATTTTTCTCTAGTTAGACCAAAATTTGAATATGCTACAAGTATTTGGGATCCTAGGGAGAAAATCTGGTAAAAAGAACTGGATAAAGTTCAGAGAAAATCCGCCAGATTCGTGAAAAATATATATGACTAGAACACAAGTGTAACAGTTCTCTTAGGGGATTTAGGCTGGGAGCCCCTTGAAATACGAAGACAGCAAGCGAGACTTAAACTTTTGGAAAGACTCAGAACCAATGAGTTTAGCGATGACACTAAAAGAATAATAATGGCCCCACAGTACTTAAGTAGATCAGACCACAGAGATAAAATAAGGGAGATAGATTCCAATACAGATAGATTCAAATTCTCATTCTTCCCCAGAACAATCAGAAATTATAATAATAAGAAACCGAAGTTCATTTTGAAATATTGAAAACATTTATGTTACAAGTAAGAACGAAATCAAAAATTCAAAGATTGTGCATGTGCGATAAAGGGTTGGGGTGAAGGGTTTTGCATGAATGTTTACCATATTTGCTTTGTGGACTATAAATTTGTGGCTCCTGCATGCGTTTTTTCTAAATTACGGGTGGTGCCCTAACACACCCCGCCACACGCCCTTGCGGCGGCTTGCAGGGTATTGAGTGGATGTAGATACATTCATTTCAATATATGTTAGCTCATTAACAAACCCATTAGTGCGAGTAAATGCCTACTTACATAAGTCAATAATGATTGTAGTTGACCAATTCATTAAATTTGAGTCTTTTATTTCGGTCCCTGGTTTTCGATTCTCTAGTGAAGAGCGAAGAATGATTACTTGGATCTGTCTAGGACATTGTATGTCTCTCTAATTTTTTTCCGCTTATCAAATTAAACAACATATTTTGGTGCGATTCTTCATGCATCGCAAGAAAATTCAGGTGCCCTGTACCTTCTAAAAGTGTAAGTTTTGCCTTGTCCTCTATGAGGATGAAGAGGCTCCCTACGCTATTCCTCTAGTATACTTGTCGCCCTTACTCTCTTCTGGCAGAAGTTTTTAAGAAACCTAGCGGGCTTTCTCTCAATCTTTTCCTTTCTACACACCTTCTCCTTTCTTCAATCTTTGATTAACATATTCTCCCATAGGTCCCAAATACTTGTTAGGTTTTTCAAATCTGGCTTAACTAAATCGGAGTAACGCCTCTCTCCTATCTCATGGTGACAAATCCTAGAGCCTTTCTAGTGAAACAGAATTTCTTTAAGGATGGCCTCCATTTATCTTTGAAGCGTGTTCCACATGAAATGTTTCGTCTAAATAAACATCAAACTTTTCCTTGGTCTGAAGCCTGACACACTATTGGACTCGAGTACGTGATTGTCATTAGATGCGTAATTGAATCCCATTTATTTTATAATTTACGCATTTTTCCTTTATACCCAAACCTGAGTGCTGTAAATTCTCTAATATGTCATTCTAACCCCCAATCCTTACACACCTACGATGCCTGGCCTAAACTAGAGATTGGCCCGCTATCCCCTTATCTCTCTGTCAATGACTGTGCCGTTTGGAAATAATCTCAAGATACTCTAATAATTAAAATATATGTATCTTGAACGATAAGACATTTTCTGTATTTGAATAATGTGTGCACTTGTACTTCGCTCTGAGACGCCCTGGCATAAGTATGTCCCAAATTGTTTAGGGTTATTTTTTTAATATTCGCATACTTCTTTGCTTTTAAGGGTACGCAAGGCATTGCCCATATTTTTTCGTGTGGTTTTGAGTGAAGCGGAGGATTCTTCTGCAAAGGACACACGAATTAAAAATTTTCTACGGGATTATTAACGGCCGCTACAGATACCATGAGTTCCTCTACTTTTTTTCTGCGCTCTAACCGAACGTGGCACCCGGTATTATTTCACCATTTCCTGTACCGTTTACCCGTGATTTAGCGATTTCTTGCTTACAATCTCCCGCACAACTTTATTTTCCCTATTCCGCTTTCTGCTGAAATTGATATCTCATCCCACATTTCACGGATTACCCGTTCTCAATCCCCAAGTTCGCGCTCTTATCACTCTCGAATACCTCGTGGTTGATGACTGGTCGTTTGTTCTTTTTGTCCCTGCTATGAGTTTTGTTGAAACCGAAGTGTCCTTCACTCATTCACATGATGAAAATGTTTGCCACCCAATTCTATCCTTGTTATTTATTTTATATTTATTTATCACCTGGTACTCGTTCATTTCGTTAATTACCAAGTAAAAAATCCTATTTGGGTGTTTTTGGGTGATTTGTTTTAATGAATAAATAAACGCTCCTCCTGTACGACAATATATCTTCTTTCAAAGCTCACAGTTGAACACGCTATGAAATGGAGAAGTATACCAAAACATTACCGAGGAAATGCTTCAAGCATTATTTCATCTACTCAATACCCCGCAAGCCGCCGCAAGAGCGTGTGGCGGGGGGTATTAGGGCACCACCCGTAGATTAGGGAAAAAAACCGCATGCAGAAGCCACAAATTTAGAGCCCACAAACCAAACATGATAAACATCCTTGCAAGAACCCTTTCACACACATGCAAACTCACAAACTTAAACATACACAATCTTTGAATTTTTAATTTTTTTCCGACTTGTAACTTAAATGTTTTTAATATTTCTAAATGGACTTCGGTTTCTTACTATTATGATTCCTGATTATTCTGGGGAAGAATGAGCATTTGAATCTATTTGTATTGGAATCTATCTTCCTTATTTTATCTTTGTGGTCTGATCTACCTAAGTAGTGTGGGGCCATTATTATTCCTTTAGTGTCATCGTTAAACACGCTGGTTCTTAATCTTTCCAAAAGTCTAAGTCTCGCTTGTTCTCTTTGTATATAATGGGGCTCCCAGCCTAAATCCCCTAAGAGACCTGTTACACTTGCGTTCTTGTCATAATAATAATAATAATTTATTCATTTTAAAAATGGTACAACCATATTAAATGTCGTCAATATAAGTATTATTTAACATATAAACATACTTTCTTAAATGTGATGAACGTTGTCACAAAAGAATTCATCCAATGCGTATAGTGGGTGAGCAAGTAACCAGGTATATACCCTATTCTTGAAACTCTGGATACCATCTGATTTCAACTGAGTAGGCAGATAGTTATACAGTCTATATATATTATTATTATCTATATTATTATTTATATATTATTATTATCTATATATATATATATATATATATATATATATTATCTATTATCTATTATAGATATATATTTTTCACAAATCTGGCGGATTTTCTCAGGAATTTATTGGGTTCTCTTTGCCAGATTTTCTCCCTAGGATCCCAAATACTTGCGGCATATTCCAAATGTAGTCTAATTAGAGATAAATAAAACCTCTCTTTAACTTTCTCGTTACATTTCTCCAGCACCCGTTTAATGAGGCCCAGTTTCTTTAAAGCGGATCCGCATATTGTCCTGATATGTGTTCCCCATGAAAGGCGTGGTGTTAGAACTACCCCCAAATATTTTACTTGTTTGGCCGTAGTTAGTACTGAACCCTATATTTTGTAGTTTATGTCCTGTTGACCATTTCCTTTGTTTCATAGTTTCAAAACTGCGCATTTGTCTATATTTCTCTGCCTTTCGCGGAACACTACATAGCCATTACTTTCGTATTATTCAATTTAACTTCACTCTTTCTTAGATTTTTATGAAGGCCTTTTATATGGATATTTTGCTAGATTTAGTCACTGGATTCGTGGTTTGAAGAGATTTTGAAAGCATTGGGTGAAAGTTTGTTTCTTTCACTCTCCACGGCCGTTGGTTTCGCGCTCACGGGCGTTGAAGTCTCTGCCCGACGAAGTAAGGGGAGGGCGCCCCCTCACCCCGAACTCCCGGGGATCGTGGATATGACAGCTGCAGCTACAGAGGAGGGAAAGGGGCACTCTCTCCTCCCCACGCGGATCCCGTATCCTCTCCTCCAATGCCCGAGAGACGTCCGCATTCCGTCGGCCTTCCTTTAGGAAAACAACCCTTCCCGTCGTTCCTCGGTGATAGGGTACCTGTTGACAGTTGGGCATGATATAATTATATCATAAAGGCGATCTTGAGCATTTGAAACCTATAATTGAAATTTGAAGAGCGCCATTTGCGTTTTTAATCACCA
Source organism: Hetaerina titia (assembly GCA_037158775.1). Classification (NCBI taxonomy): domain Eukaryota; kingdom Metazoa; phylum Arthropoda; class Insecta; order Odonata; family Calopterygidae; genus Hetaerina; species Hetaerina titia. The sequence continues at coordinate 109,597,333 of CM073774.1, forward strand.
GCTTTATTTTTCAATTCTATTAATATCAACGAACCTGGCGAACCCGGTTTTCCTCTTCTGCTTCATAGTATTACCAAGAAAATTCATGACAACAACTGTAAATTCAACGGTCTCAGGAAAAAAAGAGGAGTTTTTTCATAATAAAATGGTTATGACCGGCCTTAAAAAAGTCACCATGTACTGCTGGATCCATAATCTGCCTCGTTCACTACCATTTAGAGTGAAAATAAAAGTAAACGTTACTCCCAAGTTGATTTAGCTCTCCACTAATCCGCTCAAAATGGCATTGGGTGACAGGGAAAGACATTTTGACGAAGCCCTTGAGGAGAGTGCGCCGAGACTTTTGTCAGCATGCGTGGATCATGAGTCGCAGCTGCCATTGTGTTGGCACCAAGTTTCTAAGGCGCCGAGCCGCCCTTTTACCAAACTCCAAAAAAACCGCTATTCCGGTTTGCCTACATCCGATGTGAGGCGACAAATCTCTGGCTATGGCTTGCGAAACAAAAATCATCCACAAGTGAAGATGAAGGTGAGAAAAATAAGGCAAGAAGATCAAGGCAAACTATTATAATGTGTCAAACGAGAATCAAATGTGGCTTGGCAGAGCGTACTGTTGTAGACTTTCGTTAATCATTAGTAACAAATTTTAGCATTTATCATTGAAAAAATTAGAGCCCTATGTATTCCATACCATATTATAAGAGTACTGGTATTTATTCACTGAATAATCATTTGCGCCTAGTTTTATTCAGACCTGACAAATATGGCATCTGGTGGGTCGAAAATTTGGTCATAAAATTCGTTCCAAGTTTAGTCTTTTTTGCGAGTCTTCAGGCGTAGTCACGTCAGCCGGATTAGACTAAAAATTTGTGTTTAAAAATTCAAAATATAATTGGAATATTTAAAATATGACGAAAGAAGTCACATTGAATGACTTACACTTCTACATCTACGTACATTTAATACACAGCAAGCCGCCGCAAGGGCGTGTGGCGGGGGGTGTTAGGTCACCACTCAAAAAAAGGAAAAAAGAAAACCGGATTCAAAACTAACATACACATGTAAACCCAAATCCACAGTAGTGTATACATTCATGGAAACATCCTATCATTTTACACGCATGTAAATCTACCTCCCTTCACTCCACAAGCACGCAAGTATATATGCTTAATTATAACAAATAATTGAACCTTAGGATGCAGCGAGAAATTTATCCAAGACCGTGCAAGGTAGATTTAAGTAAGTAACAAGGTGAAATACCACCACCACAAGAACGTGCAACATAAAACGTTCTCCTACCCAAAGTGAAGAATTTGGCCCAACGCTGCAGGTAGGAGGAGGGCTCCCCCACGGAGATGGTCAAGGGATGGAAGGGGAAATTTAAGGTACCAAAATCAAAGCAAACATTACTGTAAACAGTATTTACTACATTACTTAATGGCATTCCAATGCGGTCATGAAGGAAGGATTTGGGCAGCAACACACAGAAGGTTAGTGAAAGTGCAAGCAACTGAGTATAACTAAGTGTAACGTACACGCTGAGGGTGACAAGTGGCAGTTTTAATATCTACGAGTGTAACCCTACAGTTGTTATCCCGTATTGTCCGTGGAAAGAAGGAGTCTTTGAGTCTGCTAACTCTTGCATCCATTTCCCGAATGTTGTACACATGATCCAAACGACCAATGTATGTTGGAATGCGAATAATTTTCGAGACCTCGGTTCTAAAACATGCGGATCTGAATTTATTTAGTAAGTTTAACCTAGCATTGAGTTGTCTTTCCTCCAATGATTTCCATCCCAACTTCATAAGCATTTCAGTGACGCTTTTCGTTTTTCCTAATAACTGATTTATGACCACTCATACCCACGTCAGTTGATACACTACTAATGCGTTCCGGTGTGTTCGTAAGAAATAAGTCCAATATGTTAATTCCACGGGTGGGAGTGCGTACTGCTTGATGGAGCGAGTTTCTTTGAGCCAATTTTAATAAGAAATTGCAAGATTCGCGATCACAGGTCTGAGATTTACCGTGATTGCTGTCCCAATCGATACCACGAAGGTTTAAGTCACCACCAATTATATTGATGCATTTATTATTCTTGCGTGTAAATTTATTTATTTGTTCTTTAAGGGTATTAAATGTTTGAAAATCTGAGTCTGGAGGTCTATGGAAAGAGCAGAAATTAATGTTGGGTTGATTGGATCGCAGTATGGTGCACCAAACACTTTCTATATTATTATTTTCAAATGCAAGTTGTTTGCTTTCAAGATTACTTTTCACAACCACGAAAACTCCTCCTCCGGGTTTTTTACCTCTATCATGTCGGTAAACTGTAAAATGTATGGGGAAAATTTCTTAGTCATTGATGTCATTACACAACTAACTCTCTGTGCCTAATATTATATCAGCCGAATGACATTGGATTATGTGCTCGAGATCCGCTATTTTATTTTTGAGGCTGCTAGAATTTAATACAAGTATATTTAGATTATTATGGAAAGGAGACAAACTATGCAAATTTCACTTGAATAGAGATTTATTCACGACCCGGGTTTCAAACACTTAATGTCATCTTCAGGTTAAGATTAAGTGTTTGAAACCCGGGTCGTGAATAAATCTCTATTCAAGTGAAATTTGCATAGTTTGTCTCCTTTCCATCATGGATAAATTTCACAAGGTTAACCCTATTACCGTTCGGTTTGTTATATTTAGATTGTTTTTCTCTTGAATAACGCCCTTGTTTGTGCCTGACCCTAATTTACGACACGTTTGTGGAGAAGTGCATGTCAAATGTCTTTCTACGTCAATGCCAGGGTTGTCGGTTACTTTTACATGTCGTTTGTATGTTGCATTAAAATAAGTTTGTGTTTGTTCTGGTATTTTTAGGATCTTTGAGGCGTAACCTGATCTCAAGTGACAACAAACGCTGGATTCTACTTTGTTTATCCCAATATATGACCTGCGCTCTTGCCTTCCAACTATGCTAAACCCTAGAAACGTGTTCGTGTAACCTACACGCTACACACTGTGATTCCACGGCAGTATAATGGACCCCGGAGCGATTTAGGGGTACCCGACACGATGAGAGGACAGGCCTCAGATCAACGAAGTCCGCTCCGATTTCCCGTCAGAATCCCAACAATCTCTCGTTTATACCCTCTATTCGGCTCCAAACGAGCCTTCCGCGGTCAGTACGTGGCACAATACTAAAAATACTTTACGCCGCAAATGTTAAGGATCCTTGGAGGAAATTTGGCAAAAAGGATGAGATAAATTTCAGAGAAAATCCTCCAGATTCGTCTGAAATTGTTTCAAAAAGAAGACGAGTGTGACAGGCCTTTGGGAGGAATCAGGCTGGGAGCCACTTGAGATGCTAAGAGAACAGGCGAGACTTAGCACGCAACACCATTGCGGCGGTTTGCGGGGGATTGTGTGGATGTAGATGACTTAGACATTTAACAAGGTTCAGAACACAGGTGTTTAACAATGACACAGAAGGAACTATCATGGCCCCACACTATATAGGTAGATCAAGCGACAATGATAAGTTAAGTTTGATTTAAATAGCATTAATGAATGGTGTTCAAAATGGGGATTGCCTTTAAATCTTAATAAATGTTCGGTGGTAAATTTCTTTAAAAGATCCACGGGATTCGTTTACAAATTATCTGGAGTTGACCTTGAAGTAGTTGATACGGTGAAATACCTAGGTGTTACATTCACTAAAGACTTAACTTGGGGGACCCATATACATAAAGTCTGCGGGAAAGCATATAAAAAATTAGGATTTATAAGACGCATTGTCGGCAGAAGTGACTCCAAGGTCAAGGAACGTTTTTATCACGCACTTGTAAGACCCCATTTAGAATATGCATGGAGCGTATGGCATCCGTGTGAAAAAGGCCTCATTCGGGAAATTGAGAAGGTCCAACGCCGGGCAGCTCGTTTCGTGGAAAACTGTTACGATAAAACGAAAAGCGTCACTGAAATTCTTATGGAGTTGGGATGGGAATCATTGGAAGAAAGACGACTCAATGCTAGGTTAAACTTACTAAATAAATTCAGATCCGCATGTTTCAGCACCGAGGTCTCGAAAATTATTCGCGCTGCAACATACATTGGTCGCTTGGATCATGTGTACAAAATTCGGGAAATGGATGCCAGGACTAGCAGACTCAAGGACTCCTTCTTCCCTCGAACAATAGGGGATAACAACTGTAGGGTGGCACTCGGAGATAACAAAAATGCCACTTGCCACCCTCGGCGTCTAGGTAATAATTAATTAAACTCAATTGCATGCACTTTCACTAACCTCCTGTGTGTTGTGTAAAAACCCTTCCCGCATGCCATTAAGTAATGTATTGCTGTTAACAGTATTGTTTTCTCTTCTTTTGCTACCCTAAATTTCCACTTCCATCCCTTGTCCCTCTCCGTGGGTGTGCCCTCCTCCCACCTGCAGCGTTGGGCCAAATTACTCGTCTTGAGTAGGAGAGATTTTTATGCGGAACGTTCTTGTGTTGGTGGTAATTCGCCTGGCTACTTGCTAGAAACTAGCTTGCACGTTGGTGATTAATTTCTTGCTGCATCCTGGGGTAAAATTATTTGTTGTAGTTAAGCGTATGTACTTGCATGCGTGTGGAGTGAAGGGAGGTAGATGTGTGTTTGCATGCGCGTCGAATGATGGGATGTTACGATGAATGTGTGCACTGCTGTGGAATGGGGTTTGCATGTGTGTGTTGGTTTTGAATGCGGTATTTCTTTTTTCCTTTTTTGGGTGGTGACCTAACACCCCCCTCCACATGCCCTTGCGGCGGATTGCGGGGTATAATGTAGATGTAGATGTAAGTGAGATAAAATCCAGTACAGATAGATACAAGGACTCGTTCTTTCCCCGGACAATTAGGAATCACAATAGTAAGAAACCAAAGTCCTTATAAAAACTGACAGACGGGATAATAACTGTAGGGTTACACTCGTTGATAACAAAAATGCCACTTACCACCCTCAGCGTCTAGGTAACGATTAGTTATACTCAATTGCATGCACTTTCACTAACCTCGTGTGTGTTGTTGTCAAAACACCTCTCGCATGGCCGCATTGGAATGCCATTAAATAATGCAGTGCTGTTTACAGTATTGTTTGCTCTGCTTCTGGTACCCTAAATGCCCCCTTCCATCCCTTGTCCCTCTCCGTGGGTGAGCCCTCCTCCCACCCAAGAGTTGGGCCAGATTCCTCACCTTGGGTGGGAGAGAGTTTTATGTAGCACGAACTTGTGGTGGCGGTATTTCGTCTAGCTACTTACTAAAATCTAGCTTGCACGTTCTTGGATAAATTTCTTGCTGCATCCTGGGGTACAATTATTTGTTGTAATTAAGCATGCGTACTTGTGGAGTGAGGAGAGGTGGATGTGTGTTAGCATGCGTGTAGATTGATGGAATGTTTCTGCGAATGTATCCACTATTGTGGATTTGGGTTTGCATGTGTGTGTTAATTTTGAATGCGGTTTTTCTGTTTTCCTTTTTTTGAGGTGGTGACCAAACACCACCCACAACACGCCCTTGTGGCGGCTTGCGGGGTATTATGCAGATGTAGATGAAATACTCAATTTAAGAGGGACCTTCAACCCCGCCTCACCCCGTTTCACCTCCGAGTGCATCTCATTAAAGGAGCGCAGGATCTCTTCAGTTCCACGTTCTGAGGCATCATTTGTTCCCACATGAGCCACAATGCGTAGCTTAGAGCATCTCAAAACTCACGGTTACTTTTACATGTCGTTTGTATTAAAGAAAATTTGTGTTTGTTCTGTTAATTTGGGATCTGTGAGGCGTAACCTGATCTCAAGTGAAAAAAAGCGATGAATTCTACTTTACTTATCCCAATACATGAGCTGCGCCCTTGCCTTCCAACTATGCTAAACCCTATAACCGTGTTTGTGTAACCTACACGCTAAACACTGTGATGCCACGGCAGTATAATGGACCCCGGAGCGATTAAGGGGTCCCCGAAACGATGAGAGGACAGGCCTCAGATCAAAAAAGTCCGCTCCGATTTCCCGACAGAATCCCAACAATCTCTCGTTTATACCCTCTATTCGGCTCCGAACGAGCCTTTCGCGGTCAGTCAGGATTGGTTGGCGAGGACCGTTGAGGGAAGAACTGTGGAATTTCAGTCATTCAGCGGGGGAATATGGACTGGTACACGATGTTGCACCTCATCTCTTCGAAGTCCATACGCTCACCAGCACTCCTCTTGCTTATTACTTGATCTTGAGAAAGCCGAGTGGAAAGTTGCTTTACGTTTTATTTTGGCTGCTTCATCTTTATTTTCCAGTTTCTTCGATAGGAAAGCAATTTAACGACTAATAGCACATAAAGGGGTTCATACTTCATTGCATTGACCACAGTAGTCGTAATATACTCGACCATATTTTTTCCCATTAAATTGAAATTGGCTGTCAATCCGTTATCCGCAAGAAAGCAATTTTACATATACGTGCGAATGATCGAAAAAAATTTGGTTTAGTCAAGGACTCAATCGACCCATTTCGAAGATGTATGATATGGAATTCGTATTGTTTGTTTAATGACTTGCTTAAAATTGGCTTGTAATTAATAATTGCAACTGTTGGTAAGACTTTGTCTTTCACTGAAGCGTAAAATAACGAGAGTCCGCATGATTTAATGCTCCGCACCGTTATACTTTATGGC